>JAULBZ010001768.1:0-20797 GCA_032360805.1 Neoturris breviconis | reverse complement strand
CGTTAGAACAACGTTCACAGAACGTTGTTCTAACGTTATTTTTCTGACTTTGAACAGGTTTTTGCCGGCTGGGAAGTCAAGTTGCAAAAATTTCGAATGTCTATTTTGTGATACCTGGGTTTACACTGTATTATTGTATAAATTGAAACTTATTCACGACAAAAGATGTTAATCATTTTCATTTTGCGATGCTAATCATTTTACGTGTAAAAGGTTATACAGTAGCTATTATATATATATAGTGCTGATCAGCCTGCGGATGATGCTTAAGTATTGTTATTTTTTTAACCAAATTTCAGCCTAATAATGGTTAGCAAAACGTGTATAAACACACTGATATAGCAACAGATAGGAAAAATATAGATTTGAAAATTTCTTGTAGATGTTTTTTACAACCTCGTTCCCAGGGCTTCTTCTCTCTTGACGTTTAAACGTCAAGAGAGAAGAAGCCCTGGAAACGAGGTTGTGTTTATTATGCATTTTTTTGTTTACGCCATCGGGTCAGATGAAGTTGAGCAAGAAGTTAATTAACTCAAGTTAACACTAATTGGATTGTTTGACAATTTGATTTATTATACCTTATTATCTCGAATTTTTGGCACATGCGCCAAGCGAATTTTTTAATTTTTTCAAATTTTTGAAATTTAGGGTCGGATTAAGGCGCATGCGCCAAAATTTTAAAAGATGTTATTTGTTTGAGATTTCCTAAAGTTTGATATCACGTTCTTTGACACAGAATTAAGGGGCCTGTCATGTATCATGTAAAAATGAAAGAACACTGCTTAAACGATTACTTGAGAAGAAATCCTTGTAGCTAAGGGACCGAGAGGAGAGTCAATGATCTTGCAATGGATCGGTTCCTTCGTACCGAAGAAACCAATCCATTGCAAGTTCATTGACCTAACACAATTCTGCACAGATCCACAAATTAGTTTTGCATATCTTTGTATTATCAAAAAGTTGTTATTCTTTATTCTTAAAACCAAGAAAATGGTATCAGATTTAGGCGGTGACTAAATCTGGAGCGCGCTAAAGAAATGGGGTAAAAGAGCATGTTGGTCTCAGTAACAAATTATTTATTTATTCCATTATTTATTCATGTTCTAAATGTTGAGTTGTACATTATTGAAGGTCAAGAAATATTAAATTATTGGCTACTGGTCTCACCAGGTGACACCCCAGTGCGCAAACCTTGTTCAAAGTCCGCAGTAAAGACACTAGAACAACGTCGTTCGACAAAGTTCTAGTGTCTTTACTGCGGACTTTGAACATGTTTTCACACATTTAAATATATCTTTCAGGAGTTTTTTGCACACTGCAACGACATAGTTGTCTCGTTTTCACAACTTTCAATAATCTATTTTAAGTACCATATAACTAGATAAAATGGTCAACCTCAAGACGATAAAAGTAGATCAATAATTGGTGATATCACTTTTGCATTAAGACCTATATGAAGTAGTTTGAATACTATGTGACGTTCATAAACGAACAAAGCATATCTTAAATCTCTCACATGATAAATTATCGTTTGTGTATATAATGCATAACTTAATGACGTCATTGCATAAATTGGAATTTCAATTATTCATGATGAATGTCATGGAGTTGATTTCATGTATCATTAAACTTGCATAAATTATTAAAATTCGAATCATAATAATGACGACATCAACATGGTTGCCCTTCCTCCACGTTGTACGTAATCATTTCATAATTTTGATCCAGTGTAAGTTAATCATAGAACGGAAAATTATATAAGGAGGAGAGTATTACAACAACGGGAGATTATTGTTACTATAAATAAATAGTTTTGCAATGATTGATTAGATATTTTGCTAGCAACGTCTTTCCAGACACGACAACCATATTTAATATCTGTCTCAGGGCTCGAAATAACAGCCGGTCATCACTGTGGCAACAACTTGGCTGAAAATATTCTGAAAAATCTCTCCTCCACAGTGATGACCGGCTGTTATTTCGAGCCCTGCTGTCCGCGGTTGTATGACCAGGTTTGAGAGGATGATTAATGTAATTATCTCCACCCTTTACTCAGAATCTTCTAAATATAACAGTTCTCCCTGAAGTAGGTCAAAGACAACGATAATACCTATAGTTACCTACTAGCTCAAATGCAGTGACTTTTTACTCCTAAATCAAAATAAGGATTTTTCCTAATTAGGTCAAAATGCAATCACACTCTTTATAAGGGAATATTAGTCCTAATTCTAAATATAATCGGAATGTTAACGGTCTGTAAACTAGGAATATTTTTGATGGAATGCATGTTCTGTTTTGACTACTATTCTATAGGTATAATATATAATATATATAAAAAATAACTGTAGAAACCCCTGCAGCGAATATCGAGTAGTTTGACGTCAACGACTTGAAAAAGTAAATTCCCTTTCCAATTTAAGCGCAAAAAATTGTTTAAAGTCAGCAGTAATGACGCAACGTCATTCTATTTTTGTACTGACCCAATGGATTATGTTTATTTTTAATGTTTGCAGCTGATGCAAAATATTTTTTGGCTTGTTTTTTTTTTTACCCCCGGTTTTTAGTGTTAATTATTATTGACTTACTCTCATAATTTTGTAACTGTTCTAAGTCATACCCCAGCGGAAAAAATCTTGTTCAAAGTCCGCAGTAGAGAAGCTAGAACGACGTCTTCAACGTGCTGTTCTAGCGTCTTTACTGCGGACTTTGAACAATTTTTTGCGCTTAAATTGGAAAGGGAATTTACTTTTTCAAGTCGTTGACGTCAAACTACTTGATATTCGCTGCAGGGGTTTCTACAGTTATTTTTGGGAGCCATGTTACCCAATAAAGGGGAAAAACTTGTTCAAAGTCTGCAGTAAAGACGCTAGAACAATGTTTTGAACGGTGTTTCTTGCAATTTTACCACTGACTTTGAACAAGTTTTTGCACATTGGATAGTAGAATATATTATGGAAAAATCTTTTCATGTTCTCCTTCTTTATGTCAACTTTATACGAACAGACGGTGGATTAAAAATTCAGCAGCAAATTTTAGATGGAGAGCAGATATTACATAACGTAAGGCTTACTTACAGGGGGATGGTGTCTGTATCGCACATAATAGAAAATAAATAAATAGAGTATTTTTAAAATTAAAAGGTCACAAATAGAGAAGAATTTTTATTGTCAAGTAACCAGGATAATCAGAGTTCTATAGAGACTTTTATAAAGATTTTATTTTGAGCATTATCATCTATTTCTCTATGACGTGTAATACGCATAACATAAATTCACGTTTTAAATAATATTCCCTCGTACTATATTGTGTATTGGACCATTATATTTTGAATAGGAAAAGTTATAAACGGTTAAAACTAAAAAACTAAAAGCAGCTTTATATTAAAAGACAAAAAAAGATAAGTTGTCTGAATACCGTGTAATAATTCAAGCGTGAATAGCATTTACGTTCGACTTAAAGATGTGATGTCATTGATAAAGATAACACAAGCAGACTTTTCATTTGTTTAGTACAAAACTTAAAAAAAATTGATTTTGTCCGCAGAAGATAAATTAGAGTCAGACAAGTAGCACGTGTTTTTAGAAAGTAATCTTGAAAAAAAAAATATATCATGACTAAGCGACAATATGTGCGTCATGCGAGTGTTGGACACGTTGTAACAGCTGTAGAAATATTGAATCTTGTGAAACAAAGAACAGCTAGTTGCGATAGTTGTGTTGAGGTTGGTTTTATTATTTGTTTTTCTAGATAAATTCGAGGCTTTTCTAAATATCATTTTCAAGTGATTTATTCCCAGAGGGCAATAACTTGTTCAAAGTTTGCAGTAAAGGCGCTAGAACGTTAAAAGCGTTGTTCTAGTGTATTTGCTGCGTACTTTGAACAAGTTTTTTCCCACTGGGAAAATCAAACTAGTTCCCAGCTCCTTATGAATATTTCTCCCTTTTCTACTGAGTGAAAACGAAAATGAAGTAAAATGAAAATAAATGAAAATTTTCTATAAAGGGATCCGAGAAAAATAAAATAAAAGTCAAAAGGTGCTGGGGGACGAGCTTGAACTATACGGGTCCTCCGTATTCAGTCTTTCGCGCCGTATGTGTCAACGATTAACACGTTGCACGTTGAATGCACTTTAAAATTTGATTATGGTTAATGGTCAACCTCGTTCCCAGGGAAAATTCGCGGCCCTTTGTATTTTGAAAAGATAAGAAGCCCTGGGATCGAGGTTGGGACTCTGGGTATATCTGTCACTATTCTGTTGGGAGATTCCGTGGCAGAAAGTACGAGTCGATGAGTGGGAGGCCGCTCCTGGTGCATGGGTCGCGGTGCTTACAGGGGTTCCATTTAAAAAAAACGATGTGACGGGACGGACGGACGAAAACGTGGAATGGTCACGTTGATCAAACTGCGGAGGGAGGAGCTATGAGAGGGAAGTTTACAAACATGACAAAATATTTTATTCGATGCACCTCCACGCCTCCACCCACAATTCGTGAAAAATTTACTTTTGAGTAAGCTCGTTCCCAGTGCTATTTGACTTATGTTTCTCTTTAAATGTTGTCAAAGACTCTAGTTATTGCAAATGTTATTAAAAAGGTGCTGGGGGACAAGGGAACCAAGTTCGTCCTCAGCCCATTTTGACTTTCATTTAATTTTTCTAAAAAAAAGTCAAAAGGGCTGGGGACGAGCTTGCAAGGGAACTTCAAACGAGAACACTTCAAACCGAGAACACCACACCTAATTACAAGTCTGGATATGTGTTATAATAGAAAGCAAGGCTAGTGTTTTGATTCTTCCTTTAAAAATGGAAACCAAAGCTGTAACAGACTTTTTCGATTCTCTGCGATTTCCTAGCTACGATTTCCTGGATTTCGTTCTGTGTTGGCGGAGGGTTTAATGCAATTATTTCAAACTCTTGATCTTCGGTCTGTGAGTCAACATACGTATCATGTTCTCATCTTCTCTCATATCGTTTCATATCAAGTTTTTTTTCTTAATGCGTGACGAATTCGAAACCGAAAGTAAAATTGCATAAAAGCTTTCTTAGCTTTCACCTGTCCTCCCAGAGTCTTGTGTCTTGCAGGTTGACTACTTCTGCTGATGATATAAAGATATACCTGTAAAAGCAATGTTACTGCACATAACAGACTACACCTAATGACTGTATAAACTAGCAGACTAGTATAACTACAGGGCTCACCACGTTGCTCTTTTCAAAAAACTGCAGTGAAATACCTAGGTAATCTATTTGACTTTGCGTTTAACTATACATCTTCAATGATAAGGGAAGTCACCAAAAAAGGACGAGGTTAGCTGTTTAATAAAAGGGGACCCTCCCTAGTATATACAGTTAGCTATGTGAACAAATAAATCCTCATTTTGTAAAAAAACAAAACACTCGGATTAATATAATATCAGACTTGCTTTTATGACTAAGCTTCAAAGCTGCAAAGTTTCAAAGCTGCTTCTTTTATAAAAATACTGAGCTTTATATATTAATTTTTTGATTTGGCAACTAACATTTATTCGAATAATAAATTAGATTAGATAATTTGTTTCATAGCTATAATACATAAGGTCATAAATATTTTAAAAATAATTTTTTGAAGCTGTATATGGATATATATATAAGTGCATTTATAAAATATAAGTGGCATATACAAAAATATGTGTTTAAAAAGTTTGACATACATTGTATGTTGATGTTGTTAGAAAGTATATAGCTATAGCTATCTATACAAAACAAAATGTCTACATCATCTCTTTCTGTAAGTATGTGTGTATATATGCTTTGTTTTGTTTGTAAATAAAGCCTTGAGAACAGTTTTTCTTTTTAATTTTCTTAAAAGTTGAAATTCTCAGAAATTGTTATGTTATGTTTTATTTTTATTTGGAATTTGTATTTAAACCTTAACATTCATGTAGCTTTTCCTATAGTACATATTGTTTTTGTTTAGGCTGACTCAAGTTTATAGTATTTTTATGACATTGATAATTTTCAGAAAATCATTGATGTTTTTAAGAACAAACAAAACATTTATCGTACAGGCTTCGAAACAATGATATTTTTTGCCTATAATACTACATTAATAATGTGCTTACCCATCAAAAATCACTTCTCTACAGTGATCATTTGCTTTTACTTCAACCAATGAAAGAAATATTGTATTTCATTAGGATATTCCATCATAATTATAACAATATAAATAATGGTCCTTTTTATCAATACATAAGATTCCTTAAAATTGTTCTGGTAAAAGTTGAAACACAATCATCATGTACATCATCCTTTTTTCTCACTAATTTGTCTGTTATTATCTTGAGTGTATTCTTCTATCCTCAGGTCATGGCTTTGTTATTATTGAAAATATTTGTTACAGTACATAGTTTATTGTTAGAGTTTTAAGAACATAATAAAAGAAGTATGTAGTTTTGCCTTGAGTTTGTTGAATGAGTGGACAAGAGTTGTTAGTAGATATGCTTTGTTGACACTAACCTGATATCAATGACGTAATGAAACTTAGAAACAACATATAAGGAAACCGGGTATATATAGCAGTGAGTATATATTAACTGTTCATAATTAAAGTAAATAATAATTGTTTAAATGATGACGATAATGAAAGTGATGTTTAAGACTGATTTTGTTTGATTATACTAGGGTTTTACCCGCCTACACATATTGATTACTTACATACTTTAATAACAATCGTAAATGATTATTGTAAACGTTTCATTAGAGGGACTTGTATTCTGGTAACATAATTTTTTTTAACAAATGTCAAACATACTTTAATAACAATCGTAAACGATTATTGTAAACGTTTCATTAGAGGGACTTGTATTCTGGTAACATAATTTTTTTAACAAATGTCAAATATAGAAGTAAGTTGAATTGTTTTGAAAACTTTTTTAACATTTACTTGTTAAAATTAATGATTTCTGTTTCTCGGTTTTTGTTTCTTTAATGTCTTTGTTAGAAAACCTTGTTTATTTCCTTATTCAAATAAAACTTTTTTTAAAGTTTGACCAAAATCCATGGGATCACTGTAGAGGAGTGATTTTGAGCATAGCTTCAGGCACTCCTCTGCAGTGATTATTTGCTCTTATTTTGATCACTGTAGTACATACATATAGTTTAGTAAGAAACCATCCAATTTTAAGATCACTCATCTTCGCAAATATTATTTACCCTTATGTCAATCCCTGAATTGTATTTCATTTTTTGCTACTGTTTAGAATGAAAAGGTTAATTTTGGCTATGAAGGTTTTACATTATTGTCCTGCTGATCTCTAATTTTGTTTAAGTTATAAAGAAACAGTGCTTAAGAATAAATCATTTTTTGTAGAAGTGTGATTTTTGAGTATTGCTTCAGGCTTTGTAATATTACTTGCTCTTATTTTAAGCAATGAAGTAGGGAACAAAAGGATATAATTTCTTTTTCATTGTTCACTTATTATCATTTCCTTTCTTCAAAGAAAAGTTTCTTATTTTGTTATGATTTTTCTCACCAGCTAATATTTGAAGATATATCATATATATTTCAATATTTGAAATGTGACATTGAGTACAAAGAAAATTACTGAATATACAAAGTTTATAAAAGCGAATAATGTATTCTCTCTCTTATGGTGTTTTTTTAATGAAAAAAACTATGAATTAATTATATTGTTTTACTTTGAGACCGTAAATTTATTTTACCGGCTAACAATGTTTATATATAGTTTCGTGGTTGAAAATTTTTAAGATTACTACTGCACATGTGAAGTATTATTTTCAGGGATTCTTCTGTTACCTACCTGAAAATCATAGTAAATGTAACTCAATAATTATGACTGACAGGCTTCTGAATTCACGACAGCATTCCCCCATGTGGAGGAGCCTTCCACAGGGGGATGTCGACATAAATTCAGAGGCCTGGACCTAAAACCAAAAATTGTGTAAAATCCTGAGAATTGACACCTAGACATTTTTTCTATAGTTTTTTCTCTTCTCATGGAATCACATATTAATTCTATTTGCACCATGTATATATCATCGGTAATGAATTGTAAAATTAAATCATACTTTTATCTGAAAGGACTCAAAAATAAGTCAGTTTAGCATTTGATGAAGGATGTTGACTTTTCTCCACTTAGCAAACCTCAAAGCAACTGTTGGGCATCTGTGGATGAGTTTTTTTTTTATTACAGTTTTCAGCTTTGAATCTGAAAATTACTCAAAAAACATTCCTTTACAGATGATTTCCGACAGTTATTGTGAAGCACAATAGTATTTATGCTTATCGTGACTCTGCTACACTCTCGTATTGCAGGTTTTGAAGCAGTTAGGAGAGAGTTTTCAGAATATTTTCAGCAATATCGAATGAAAATATTCTGAAAATTCTTTCCTCAAGAGAGATGACCAACAATTATTTTAACCCCTGAACAATTAATTGCAAGATTGTTAAAACTCTATTTTCTTCCCTATGTAGGATCCACTCAGAAGATTTGAATATCTAAGAAATGCGAAACCATCAGCAGTTATGATTCGTGCAACCCCAAATTCAGTTCGGTGGGATGAAATCAATCGAGTACAATATCGGTTTCAAGCATTGAATTTCCATAGTGATGGTAAGTCTTAGTATATACAGTAGTTAATCATCTTAGTAGTTCATGTCAGAAAAAATAAAGACAGGACCCACTGCCATAAATTTAACGTTAATGGGCTTGTATGCATAGCATTGTGGCAATCACAATGTGTTAACAGAGTGGTGAGGGTTTGACTGCATTCATGGAGCTAGTATCCAATGGTGAATGCGACCTTGAGCGCTATATAGGCCTGGTATAACGACACAACTTTGTACTTTATTCAATGCAAAATGTACAGGTACATATATACTATTTATATTTCCTATTTTAGTCTTAGAAGCATTGATTCACAACTCACCTCCATTGACAAGGTATGCAGTATTTAAAATAAGGATAAATAATCACTGTGGAGGAGTGATTTTTGAGCTATGGAGTTGATTTTTGAGCTTTGTAGCCTGAAGCAATGGTCTAAAATCCCTCCTCCACAGTGATTGTTTGCTCTTATTTTGAACACCAAGGTATATATTACTCACCAATTTTATTGTAAAAACTAGTTTAGAAAAACACTCCTCCACATGTGATGTCCAGTGCTTGGATCATTTAAGATCTCTTATAATCACTAAAAGATCTTAAGAGCTGAACACTATACTATATCTTGTGTTTTTGTTTTAGACGTGAACGTGCTCTAACAACACCAGCAAAGAAAATAGCTTCAAATAAAAGTTATAGTAATGACAGTGATAGTAGCAGTCATAATCACAGCAGATGCAATAGTAACGACAAATCAGAAAATGAAAAAAAGGATATTTCTACACGTGCTCAAGTTCGTTGCATAAGACGTAGTGCATCATTTGATGCTGCCAACATACCAAAAGACGATTTTTTGGCAAAACGTAAAGGTTCTGTTGTTCAAATTATGAAAGATGACACAAGCGACTATAATAGTGACGAGGACGTATTTTCTAAATCTGAAAATGGTTCTTTAGAAAAAATAAATTACAATGCTACACTGGTGCATGTAGAAAATAGATCTATAACAGATACTACCCAGATACAAGTCACAAATTTTGTACCAGAACATGGCAGCATAGATGAACAAAATGAGACTATTTCTTTTGATAATATAGATGGAACTTTAATTGAAGGTATTAAAATTGAACAAGATATTGAAAATAATAATATTGTACATGGATCAACAACTCCTCCTTTACCACCACCAGATAATATTTCAAGTTATAATAGCGAGTTACCAGATTCTTTCTTTGATGGTAAAGCTGAAAGTGTCGTTGATGATGACCTTGGTGGAAAAACTGTAAGTATACAAGCCTCAAAATAAGGGTATATATAAGAAAAAGTATTTTTGATTCTTTTAAACTCAAATAATACCATGGACAGTGTATGAAATAACAACAAAATATGAGGAGAGATTTTTGAGCATTGCTCGCCTGAACCAACCTAAAAAATCACTCCTCCAAAGTGATTCTTTGTTCTTATTTTAAATACTGTTTGACTTTTTAGATATGCTTAAAGTAAGAACAAATAATCACTGGAGGAGTGGTTTTCAGCATCTCAAAACTCCTCCACAGTGATTATTTGCTCGTTTGAGCACTAATGTTGACTTTGCTTATTAGGATTACCAATAACCTTCCCAATACATCATCTGATTAGCGTTAAAAATACATTGTTTTGATACAAAGAACGTTTCCACTTGGTGGTTGACTATTTATTTTTGCTCCCTTTATCTCCACTATATCTATATATACTTCAATGGTTGAAAGGAGTAAATTGACGCTGCGGAGGAGTAAATTTAGAGCATTGCTTCAGGCTTTGTAGCCTGAAGTTATGCTCAAAAATCACTCCTCCACAGTGATTATTTGTTCTTATTTCTAACGCTGTTCTTTTATAGTTGTTTATACTTGGTTTTTAGAAAGAAGAACTTATATTGCTTGTTAAGAAACTACGAGGAGAGTTGCGTCAAGTAAAAGAAAATCCACCTATACACAAAAGACCAATACCTTATCTTCAACTTCAATCGCCATTATCTTCTTTGGTGTGTGAAAAATCTAATTCGATAGAAGAAAATGAACCACACTTCTCAGTCTCGGTTTTGGTTAATAAATTAGAAACACAAAAGTAAGGGAGAGAGTAAGGGGAAGAGTGCTGAATCAACGATCTTGCTATTGATTGGTTTCTTAATCTATTGCAAGCTGGTTGACTTAACACTCTTCTTCGTAGATTAATTTTTCTCGAATTTATTGACAACTTTAAAGCTGCACCGATGAAACCAATCCATTGCAAGTTTGTTGATCTATCACACTTCTGTACAGATTCATTTTTATTGAATTTTGTCAATTTTAGTTGATTCAACCCTACCAAAATTCTTCGTTTTGGAGCGAAATTTTGAGATGGTTCCTAAACCAATTACTTGTAACCTTAAGTAAGTTCTACAGAGAAGAGTACTGAGGCATCCATCTTTAAATCTAATATTCTAATTAAGTATCTGTTTTAAAGTATTGATCGGTGTTTAAAATAATGACAAATAATCACTGTGGTGGAGCGATTTATTGCTCTTATTTCGAACATTGTTAATTCAATAACGTAATATTTCTATAACTTCCCAGCCGGCAAAAACATGTTCAAAGTCAGAAAAATAACGTTAGAACAACATTCTTTGAACGTTGTTCTAACGTCATTTTGCTGACTTTGAACAGGTTTTTGCCGACTGAGTTATATACAATTAATATACAAAGCAAGCCTGAATATAACTGCCAGAACACTGTACTAAAAAACACTCCTCCGCATGTGATGTCTGGCAGTTATATATAAGCTATTCCATTATTTTCAGACAACATTGCAATCAGCATATACAATCACCTGCAAGAAAATTTCTATTAACTTCACCAGTTTCACCAGTAAGTTTCATGATATTTGTAGTACAGTGGTCGAAATACAAGCAAATAACCACTGTGATTTTTAAGCATAGCTTCAGGCTAGAAAGCGCAAAGCTATGCTCAAAAATCTCTGCTCCACAGTGATTATTTACACTTATTTCGATCACTGGTACTTTTAAGAAGATGTTTTTAAAAGGACGTACAGTAGCTACTAGGAGGGAGAACATTGTCGTTGTTCATGATGGATTTAATCAAACGATTAAATAATTGTTAAATGCTCTTCTTTGCTCTTCTGCACCCAACGCTTCTGATAAAGTGCCCTAAAAAATCCATTGTGATGTATGCATTAACATAGAGTCCTCGTTTCTGACATAAGTTACAAAAAAGTTACAAAATAATGTGTGGGGGTTCGCAATTTTCAACTTCTATTGGGGGTGGGGGGGGGGACAATTTATTTTGATACTGTATGAGGGAATTTCACATATTTTACACTTCACACAAAGATAATACATACTAACACTTTTGTGCACAAAATCCTCCAACCCCTGGTCCCTCCAAGCAAACCCTTCCTCCAGGAAGATTACCTCCATTTCTAGTAAATAAAAAGCATTTTTTTCCCACTGGAAAATTAGCCACCCCCCATATATAGGAAAACACAGGTCTTACAACGAGAGAGCCCTATATATGGGAAAACACAGGACTTACAACGAGAGAGTCATGGTAATATCAGTGATATTCAACAACATATCTAACTAAATTTAAATGAAACATACGTTTACATATAAGGAAAATATATATTAATTGATTGATGTTAACAATTTATGCTGCACTTTATCACCATTCCCCGAGCAAGTTTTGCCATTCCTCTTAAGCAGGCAAATTTCAGAAACTAAGTGTCCCCCCCCCTCCTAGCAGATTGGGGGAGGGGGGAGAAGGACCCTATGGTCATTATATCACACACGACTATAAGAGTTGTTTGATCTGCTGACTTGCGTTTTTAACCAAATGCTCTTACTCTAGAACAATCGTATTAGATCATTGTCCGCAGCATTTGAAAATGATAAAAAATCACAAAGCCTTCCTTCGTCTCCTACTTATAAGATGAAAAGAAGCTTTCCTGTTGTTGGCAAATGAATTACATCAAGCAACGAGGTGGGCGTAAGATTTGAATTGTAAACCGATTTCTTTTGGAGATGTGGTACAGAGAATCGATGAAACAACAATTGGCTTCATGTAACGCTTGCACCAAAATTATAGCCTGCAACAAACCAGTCAAATCGTTGATGGTTGTGTTTTACTTTAGTAGCAGATAATTGTTTTTGTTAAACATTCACACAATGAAAAATGGGAAATAACAATAATCAACAAGAAAAACATGCACCAAAATAACAAAAATATATTCTCTACAGTATAGGCTGTTATTGTTTCGAATTTAAAAGTAGCAAAGACATAACCCAGTGGACTGGGAACTGTTGTTACTATGTTTCAATTGGTCGATTTTGTGGTTGGCAATGCATTTTGACATTATCATATATTAACTCCCCAGTGGGCAAAAACTTGTTCAAAGTCGGCAGTAAAGACGCTAGAGCGATATTGTTCTAGCGTCTTTGCTGCGGACTTTGAACAAGTTTTTGTCCACTGGGTCATGTCTTATGTTGAAAAGACATAAAAAGATGTCTAATACACTTTACAAATTTCGTTATTACCCAGGGGGAAAAACTTAGACGGTATAGCAGTATAGACGCTGGAACAATGCCGAGCGACATTGAACGACATTGTTTTGGCGTCTTTACTGCAAACAAGTTTTTGACCATTGGGTCGGTTTTGCTGTTTTGTTTATGCTATTCTTTCTATTTTAAATAGTAGTGCAATGCTCAAACCGAGCCGGCAGAAACCTGTTCAAAGTCAGCAAAATAACGTTAGAATAACGTTATTTTTCTGACTTTGAACATGTTTTTGCCGGCTGCGAAGAACAAATAATAACTGGTGGAGTGATATTTGAATACGCTTCATGCTAGAATATATGCTCAAAAATTGCTCCACCACTGTGATTATTTGTTCTTATTTTGAGCGCTATTGTTATATATGACAGTGGTTGAAATAAGTAAATAATCACCATGGAGGAGGGATTTTTGGGTACAGCCATGCTTAAAAGTCACTCCTCCACAGTGATTATTCGCTCTTATTTCGGTGGAAATTGAAACGTCTAAAACACTCCTAGAGCTTTGTTTTTTTCTAAGGGTATATATATAGTGTTTTGTAAATATTTCTCTGTTTCCCAGCCGGCAAAACCTGTTCAAATTCAGCAAAATAACGTTAGAACAACGTTCAAAGAGCGTTGTTCTAAAGTTATTTTGCTGACTTTGAACAGGTTTTGGCCGGCTGGTTTGTTGAGGCTCTTCTAAAGATGTATTGTTTTATTTGCTACAGAGTGTAAAAAAATTTCAATCAGTTAACCTTAAAAGAACAAATAATCGCTGTGGTGGAGTAATTTTTGAGCATATCTTCAAGCTATACTCAAAGATCACTCCTCCACGGTGATTATTTGCTCTAATTTCTATTTAGTTCTAAACATCTCTTCGTTTTAATTGTTTTTGTAGCATACTGGTTTACGAACTGGGCAAAATTTTGTTCAAAGTCAGCAGTAAAGATGCTAGAACAACGTCTTTACTGCTGACTTACTGGGATGTCCCATTTCTCAAATCATCGTTACAGAACAGGTGTCAACATTTCATACATAAAATGTCCGATACCAATACATGTCATAGCCCTTCTTCGTATAAACAAGGCCTTAATACTCGACATTAGAACAGATAACCACTGTGGAGGAATGCATTTCATTTTGAGCATGACTTTATAACTGAAAACAATGCTCGAAAAGCGCTCCTTTACGGTGATTATTTGCTCTTATTTCGAGTAACTTATTTTGAAATGACCTATTGAGGCGGATTTTCACTAGGCAAATTCGTTCGAACGAATTATAAATGACGCCATTGCATTGATTGAAAGCGACGTCATCTAACAGGCGACGTCACTTTCAACCAATGTAAATGGCTTCATTTAGAATTCGTGCGAACTAATTCACTTAGTGGAAATCCGCCATAAGCACATACATATTTTATGATTTTGTATTCGTACATATATGCTACTACTACACCAGTGATTAAAATAAAAGCAAATGATCACTGTGGGAGAGAGATGTTTAAGTATATCTTTGTAGCCTGGAGCTATGCTTAAGAAGAAGAGCAAGTAATCACTGTTCAAAGTCAGCAGTAAAGACGCTGGGACCACGTTGAAGACGTTGTCCTAGCATCTTTACTGCGGACTTTGAACAAGTTTTTGTCTACTGGGTCAGATTTTGTAACCTGAAGCTATGCTAAAAAAACACTCCTCCACAGTGATTATTTGTTCTTATTTCTAGCTGTGGATCCCTGCATCAAATTTATTTATAAACAGCCCAGTGGGCAAAAACTTGTTGAAAGTCTGCAGTAAAGACGCTAGGACAACGTCGTTCTGGTGTCTTTACTGCTGACTTTTAACAAGTTTTTGCCCGGGAGTAAAGTAAATAACTCAATTTTTCTGGGTTTCATTATTATGTAAATAAAAGATAAAGAAAAACCTTTTACATGCAATCAATATCGGCTTAGTTAATTTACCCATCAACATCGTACTCATAACGCCTGGAGTGGGCAGTGCAGGAGGATTTTTTTGTAACCAAACGTCTTTAATGTATGTCAACCAGATTTCACGAAATTGAAAATCGTATGACCTGATTTGTTATGAAGTTATATCGTTGTCAAAATCGCTGCATCAATTGAACGTTTGTCACGTCGATCGATGACTCGATGATTTTGTGACCATTCTCGATCGAGCAATTGTCACTTAGATCAACTACTCGATGATTTTGCTATTGATTTTGTGATCAGCTCGATCGAGCAATCGTTATGTCAATCGAGCGTTCGTCACTTAGATCAATGATTCTATGGTTTTGCTACTGATTTTGCGGACAGTTTGATCGAGCGATCGTTGTGTCAATCGAGTGTTCGTCACTTAGATCAATGACTCTATGATTTTGCTACTGATTTTGTGGGCAGTTTGATCGAGAAATCGTTGTGTCAATCAAGCGTTCGTTACTTTCATCAAAAAGTTGATGATTTTGCTATTGACATCATGGGCAGTTCGATTGAGCGCTTTTCACTTCAATCGCAACCTCGTTCCCAGGGCTTCTTGCCTTTTCGAAACACGGAAGAGCGGGTCTTGCGGGTTTCGAACAGGCAAGAAGCCCGGGGACCGCGGTTGCTTCAATCGATGGTGCGATTACTATTGATTTTGTGGGCAGTTCCATCAAGCGATAGAAAACTCAAAGATTTTGCCATTGATTTTGGGCGTTGAGTAAATCTACCGTCCACCGTCCCACCGTCTGTGAGAAAAAAATCCGAAAATTAACAAGCGGGGGCGGGGGGACGTTTATTCGGCACCGGAGAGTATGTTATATGAGTTAAAGGTTTTTGGCATGATTTAGGTTTTAAAGGTTTATGACTTGGTTTTAGCATAGGCCTATTAAGGTTTTCGTCATAGTTTAGGTTTATGGTTTGGATATGATTTGTGGAAAACGTTTGAATGGACCACCAGCTGCAACCACGCTAAGATTGCGCAACTCACACTAGCCTGTACTACTCGACGTCTGGCGAGAAAACGCGGCGAAGAACTTTTTTGCCGCGGGGCGGGTCTGCGGCACAGGATAAACTCACACGGGCACATTTTTTTCTTCCAAGCATGATTTATTTTTACGAAAAGAAAAAAAATTCTTATCCCAATAGGCAGGAATAATTTGTAGTAGTAAAAGTTTCTTAATTTTTGAAGATTCTACAACCGATCGCATAAATTATGAGACATTTTACGAATTTCAACAAACAATACAAACCACGAGTAAAACGTAAATACGGAAAATGGCCACTAGAAGTCCCTAGAAATTTATTTATCCGAGTAGGCTTAGGATCTTAGGTCTTTTTGCAAACTCGAAAAATTCAGCTGTTCCTAGCAGCCTAGACTGTAGTCGTAGTTTTACCAGAATCGGCAGAAACGGAACAAAATCGGGAAATCGGAACTGCGTAAATGCCGTACGGGTTTTGCTACCAAAAAAGGCTTTTTATCTGATTGGAAATTCGGAATTTTTGCTCGAATTTTAACTTATCTCAAATATGTATGTGATTGCTTGTAGTACTAGGTTTCTTATTAAAAAAAATGTGTATTTGCTGCAGACTTTGAACATGTTTTGCCCACTGGGGACATATCGATTCGAGTTCTGTTCCATTCTTTTTTATTCTAAGCACGTTGTTATTTAATTCTGGGGTTCCATTACTAATTTGAGGGTCCTACTTTTACGAGTCCCAAGATCCGGGACTCTGTTCCACTATGCCAGCAAGTATTAAGTTGGTATTAACTAGCAATTCTCGTATTCCCGCATGGTCTAGTGGCTAGGATTTCTGGTTTTCACCCAGGCGGCCCGGGTTCGATTCCCGGTGCGGGAGCATTTTCGTGTTTTATGTAAACTGTTATGTATTACATTAATTTAAAATGATAAAATGGTATTCTTTGCTAATTTTTTTATTCAGGAGGAATTTATGCCGAAAATAAAATTTAGTTTACGATTATATAGACTGCAACTTATACAAAATGCTAAATTTAGTTCCGTTAATAGCCTTGTTCATTTTTTATGTTTTGTACCAATAAAAAGAAAACTGTTTTACATTTTCTGTATTCTTTTTAAGTGGTTTTGGTTGAGCACCCATTGAAGAGATCTACATAATTTTTGAAAATTCCCCAGTTTTGTAATACTGAAAAGTAATCAATCCATTTATTTGGGAGCACAAATACGTCGATTCGCATGGGCAGTTAATTATTGATATTTTATTATTTATTGTCAGTCTTATGGACAGCCGCTATAGCTCAGTTGGGAGAGCGTCAGACTGAAGATCTGAAGGTCCCTGGTTCAAACCCGGGTGGCGGCAAATCTTTTCTGATTTACTTCTTCGATAAACGAATACACTTTATTAAAAAAAATTAAATAAGCCACGATTGCCTTGACTGAACAAAGTTTGGTAAATTTCGTGGTTCTCGTGCCATCGTGGGTTACGTGCCTTCGTAGATCTTTTTTCCTTCTTTTTCCTCTTTTTGCACCGAATTACTGTAGTATTTCTTGTTTGAAACTGGGTAGAGTGTAGATACTGTGTAGTCGTAGTTTTACCAGAATCGGCAGAAACGGAACGAAATTGGAAAATCGGAACTGCGTAAATGCCGTACGGGATAAGGGAGGAACTGAAAAAAAGGCACAAGACCCACGGAATAGTTTCTTAAATATTACGCACTCTCCTCCGCAGAGCCTAACGAAAGCGAAAAAACAAAACAATATCTGCGGCGGAGTGCCGAAAAATAAAAAATAAGCAAATTTTGACCAGGTGGAGTGCCCTCGTACCCTCCTTTTCGTCTTGCCGCCTGCTAGTCTCTGCAGGGGAGAGTGATAATGACGTCAAAATTGAAGGTTTTTAGCTTTTAGTAGATTTTTCAAATATTATTAAAGCACAGAGACCAAAACGGACAATAATAACGAGTAAGTATCGAAGTATGTTTTAATTGCATCTTGTAGCTTACTAAAAAATCACTCATCTAACGTACGTCAATTCCTCCATTTAAATCGCCAAGTTTGTGCATAGTCATATATTTCTTATAAACCGGTTTGTTATATAAAAAAAACGTGTACCACAAACAACACCAACATGCCATGATTTATTTTTTACAAAAAGAAAAAAAAGTTTCTTATCCCAAAAAGCAGGAATAATTCGTAGTAGTAAAAGTTTCTTAAATTTTGAAGATTCTAGTACTAGGTTTCTTCATGGTTTCTTATAAACCTATTTCTTATAAAAGAAAAAACGTGTAATATCAATCGTAATCACAAGGTGGTCAAGCGAAATCCTCATCAGGACACCTGAAAATCTGCTCCTCATGCTTATGCTTCAATATTTCTCAATATTTCCCTGAAAAAGTGAAATCACATATGTTTTTTAAAAATTCCGACAAAAAGATAAAAAAAGATAGAAATAAAGGTCCTGCCCGGATTTGAACCGGGGATCTCCTGTTTACTAGACAGGCGCTTTAACCGCTAAGCCACAGAACCGATGACTATCGACGAATATTAGTAGAATAAATTCCCATTCTGTGGTAGACTTCCAGCCCATGTAAACTGAACCTTATTTATGGGGTACACTATTTTCGTTCTGTGGTTCTGTGGCTATTGCAACGCCGTTTTGCTTTTAAGCATAGTCACAAAGAAAAGATATTCTGGAAGCAAACAGTTATGCAGCCTATTGTTCTAACTCTTTCACGAGACCTACGAATCTGTGACATCATCAACACTTGTAATTTTCGACCTGCGAACCTACGAAACCAACGCAGACAACACCTCCACGAAAAATCCACTTCACGATATCATCCACTCCACGCGTCGCGTCAGCGTAGTCAGGCCACCAGGATTGTACACCCGATTGTTGAGCATATATTTTTTTTGCATAAATTTTTAAATAAAACTGCATAAATTTGTAGAAAGCAACATAAATTTGCGAATTAAATGGCGTAAATTTGGAAGTAATATTGCATAAATTTAAAACTCGAAGATGCGTAAATTTGAAGTTGCATAAATGCGGTTTGTTTTGCCGTAACGTTTAAGAAGTTTTCCGAATTTTCACGTAACATACAAACCAAAAATACAACCAATTATAATGACATCAGGAATACCCGAGGGATTTATCGAGTAGGCTTTGGATCTTAGGTTTTTACTAACTCGACAAATTCTGTTGTTTCTAGAAGCCTAGTACCCAACAGGCTCTTAGAGCAAATTCAAATTTCTGTGCCGTTCTTGCTAATCAAAACTTTAGGCTTTTTATCTAAGTTGAAACTCCGAAATTTTGGATAAATTTCACTTTTTTTCAAATATTTCTGCACGTGATTGTAAGTAGCGAGATTCGTGCCCAGGCACACAAAGATAGGCGGACCCAGTTTGTTTATCTTGTGGTTACATTTGATATTTAAAAATAGAACTTTCAAATCAAATTACTCAAGTACTTATTCCAATGTTTTTAAGCGGTGGCACTTACCCTATTACCCCGTTTTTTGGCGCATCCCCGGAATTACGCACAAGCGCTAGTTTCCAGGCGCATGTATGAGAGCATACAGTATTCTCCGTTTCAAGAATGAAATCGTTGTTGTAGTATAAAACTTTTATTGATGAAAATGATCGTACAGCTAACTAACAATTTCTGCTACATTTCTTAAGGAAATAAAGGCCAAACATTTATGTGCCTATAATTCCGGCCCACTTTTTGAATTTCAAAAATCCCAAAACATTAAATACCTGAAAAACGGGGTAATATAGTATGCTAGATAGAGGGTGATGTTCCTACTTCTAGTCTGATGCGCTTGAAAGATCTTTTGTTGGCGGTGGCTTGGACGATATGATTTTCCGTCCATCCCAAACATTTTGCACTAGTGGAAAAGAGCATCAAATGCAAGAAGTGCAACCCAAAACTGTCTTCTTCTACCACTTACGACCCGTGGTGCTTGAAACAATTGCTCTTACATGTTCGTCTACCACTTATGATTCCCACTGTGCTTACTAAACCTTAGTTCTTATGTACGTAGTCGTATCTCGGCGATGCAAACCGTCGGGTATTGTTATATAAATCGAATGTGGCGGAAGACCATGTCTTCTAGAAACGCTGTCCGTATAAAACAGTTATCTGCACCCATGGTAAGTAGTAAAAGAAAAAGTAGCATTTCAGTTGTTCTGAAACAACCACAGCGGAGAGCACTTGAGAAATGACCTTCGCGGTGGAGAACGCCCCATATACGGCTTTTACGCAATTCCGATTCTTGATATAATTCTGAAATTGTTCCTCCGTATTTTACACATGCAAATTGCAAAACTGCTGCAGGTTTTTTTTTTCGAAATTTTTCCAAATCTTTATGGAAATTTTTGTAATTTTATTGTCAAATTTATGCAGTTTCCTTCCAAATACGTAGTTTTTCGTGAATTTGTGCACTTTTCCCAAAAAGATTACACACTTTTCTTCAAATTTACGTAGTTTTGCTTAAATTTATCGAATTTATGCATAAATTTATCGAATTTACGCACTTTTTATTTTCAAATTTACGTACTTTTATTTAAAATTACGTTCTTTTTTCAAATCTATGCAGTTATATTTAAATTTAAAGGAGCACTCTCCCGTGTTTGTTTACATTCGATTTTTGAAAAGCAAATCCGATAAATAAGTTACACATTTTAT
>JAULBZ010001767.1:0-20803 GCA_032360805.1 Neoturris breviconis | reverse complement strand
CTGTACTTTAATAATATTTGAAAAATTTAAGGAACTCTTTAAGAAACTTTTAGAACTAAAAACCTTCAATTTTGACGCCATAATTAAGAAACCTTTGCTACTAGGTCCTCCGCTAGGTTTCTTATAAAAAAAACAACGTGTATAGAATCATGTCACGATATTTTTTTTAATAGAGAAAGCACTTGGATGGTCTTTAAATGTTCTAATTAAATTGAAAATAAAGTCATTGCAGAATCTTACTATGTTTAGCGACAGTGAAAAGTATCACTTTCTTTGGCTACTATATCACCATTTTCAACCAAAGAAATCTTTCTTATCCTTTCAGTTCCCTTTTCTGTAAAGAAATATGAATGTTAGCTTCCATTAGGGCAACATCAATTTAAACAAAAATACGTCAGAGAAAATACGATTTCCATTTCTACCAATGGGGTGAACCGCTTGCTGTAAGCTTATGGTGCGTTTCAATATTACATATATACAGAGAAGAGTGCTGAATCTTTGATTTTCCAATTGATTTAGAGCTATTTTATAAGTCGCGATCCTTAACTTTGTTGTAAGCACTGCTTGGCTCAGTTTATAAAATTTAAATTCAGCCTAAATGGAGCCATTACATTGGCTAAAAGTAACGTCACCTAACATAGCGTCATTTTGAATCTACTCGAACGAAAATTCGCCTCCGATGTTTTGTGCTTCCAGTAGAGTCTCCAATTTGTCACGTCACGAACATATAATGACGTCCTTTTACCGCCAATATCGTTTTTAAAACATCGTCTTTTATGGCATGGATTAGATAGTGCTTGTGTTGAAAATATTTTTTTTGTTGTTGTTGTTATTTTGTAACTGGAATAACTCCCATGACATTCAACTCACGTAGTACCAAATAATAGTTATATGTTAATTGTACTCTTACATATCGACCAACCAATGGCTGTGGACAATTAACAGTAATTGATGAGAAAAACGTCGTGCCAGTATTTCCACACATGTAACTGTTTGAACTGTCATCCTCTACAGTAACATCTGCATTGGTTGCAGGTTCATTTGAACTATATCCTTGAACAACAACCTAGAATACAATAAATGATATCTTTATTACGGTATCGGGACATTTCCCCGACAAGACATTTTCCCAACTAGGCTTTTCCTGACCAAGCGAAACAAAAGACTTGACACATACGACGAGCTTCTTAACCCTAATTCTACTGGGCTTTTTAGGGCTCTGAGAACTGGGAGCCACATTGTGTCCCTTCCCCTCCCTCCATACTTTTTGATAGAACCATGCTGTAGTGCTGTAGTCAACCCATAAAAAACAATAATTATTTTTGTGATGGCGTCATTACTTATGATGACGTCATCAAGGAAAAATAGATGGTTCAAAAAAAAAATGCTGGTAATTTTTTTGTCTCCATAATTTTTTCACGCAAAAATAAGAAGCATTTTTTTTACCACCTGTCAAAGAATTGTTTACTAAGGAAAAATTATCTCTAGTTACCAATTTTATGAATTATATGCACCCAAAATCTCTAGTCATATAAGTCATTCATTTAAAAGTAAAATAATATTTCCTCACGCTATATGTAACAAGAATGTAAGGGTTCAAGATGATTTTCCTCGTACAAATAATAACTTAGAAGTTCATAGATTTCCTAAAGAGTGATTCAGCACTTTATCACCATACAATGTAGCCTTTTAGACGCTCTAAAAAGAAAGGCCACGCAGGAGAGTGCAAAGCGCGGCGAAATGACAAGCGAGGTGCGAAGCACAGGGCGCCTTTAGCAGCTTGATATCTCATTAATCATGCAAAGACTACTGCGCTTGATTTTTAAAACAGGGGGTCGCGTATTACATTTAATATTTTTATTAAATATGGCCGACATTGACTTTTGTTTACTTCTTGAAATCGCACGTGAGAGTTATGTTTTTACCCCAATCAGCAACCGTGTTCTTTTATTTCATTTACCGCGTGTTATTATAATTTTTTGAAAGAACAACATTGGAAACTTCGTAGAAGAATTTTAAAAATACAACTTTTGTTTGTTGAACTATAGATATAGGATATACGAATAATTACGGTTGAACAAATAATCAAACTATAAATTTAATTATATGCATCCAAAAGCCCGATATTTTAATTTACTTTGTAGATAGAACAAATAAATAAGGACATACTCCGGTAGTATAGCGAAGACAAACTATTGGGGTTTCACTGCCTAAAGAAATCAGCAAGAAAATAGGGAAAAAAAGAGGTAAGAGGATCAAGTGATTCAATTTTTTTGCTGTAAAATCTATATATAAACAATAGCTATAAAAACACAAATTTTGACACAAAAATATACAACTATTTTTATCTACTGCTGGCACATTTTAAAAATTACTGTATGAGATATACCAAAATTTTGGAGATATTTTATAAACTGCTTAATGGAAGATGGTAAGTATACAAAATCCAAAATCCAATATTTGCAAAACAAACTGAGTCCAGAGATCAGACAGGCATCAACATTCATCATCGGAGTTAAATCTGAGTACCTTACAAGCAAACATGAAGGTGGGGGTAAAAAGTATAGAAAACTGTTGCTTTTGACGTATTCATATGAGATATAATAATCCTAAATAAACTATACAAAATAGTGGTAACATATTAAGAATCTGATAGCCTTATAGCTATTCACACTTATGATATATACCTTCACTTCTAGCTACATACAGCATATTCCTATGTAGTAGTACTCTCTGAAAGGTAATTGCAGGGGGCATAAAAGGTGGGGAGGGGTGTTTTACATAAAACTTTGAGAGAAGTCCCAGTGGACAGGCACATGGTATCGGTATAATGTTGAAACAACATTAAAATGATGTTACAATATCGTTTTGAGAGATGTCGCGTTTTAGTGACGGTCATGTGTATGTACTGGGAATCACGGAGTTAACAGATTTACACAGGGCCGGCAAAACATTTTAGAAGAGGGTTGGTATAATATAGGAAGAACCTACCATAGTTGGGTCCGACTAGAATAAAAATAAAACCTGGCACTCTGGATTGGCTTAAATGCTATATTAGTAATAATAATCATTGTAAAGTAATCATTTTTCTTCCAAAAATAAGCTTTTCCAAGAATTTACTCGTACAAAAAAGTGGGAGGGGTGGGTTATAAGCCTCTGGTTCCTCAGTGTCACCAGTCCTGCTACAGTTTTGTTTTTTGTTGAACTTGATCTTTTCTAGTATATTTAAACATGTCAAAAGGTTTGACAGTATCGTCAAAAGTGAGCCAAGCTTCAGCATGTATCATTTTGTTTTGTACAGGGTATTTCTATTTATTTTGTAACTGCATGGGGTCTTTATCCATGATGATGGCCTTCCTAAAGAAAATTCCGTCATTAGACCAAAAATTGACATTTTATGCAAATAATACCCTATATATTAAAACATGGCACTTTTGCATCAGAGCTTACTTTTGACGATACTGTCCATGATCCCTGGGTGTCTGATTTTATCACATTTAAATATCTGTTTCCTCGTGATTATACTGTACATATACATATTTGCAAAAGATATCTCAATAAATTTATTTCATCTTTCTATTTATGGGAAAGGGAAAGCTTAGTATTCTACACTAGTAAAGACAATCATTTACTGTAGCATATATACAATACGTAAACGCAATACGTAAATACAATATCTTTTTAAACACTGTATGCATGCTGGTACTGAAACAATATTATATTGTTATACTTATTCTCATATTGAACTTGTGGCAATAATATGAAAGTGCGTTATTGTATACTGGATAGAAAAATATTATGCACCAACAAAATACATATAATCGATAACTTTCTCAAAGCACCAACAAATACTTTTGAAATTTATCAATCAGGAAAAATGACTGTATGAATACATACTACAACTACGTAACTATATATTAATCTATCTGTGGCTACATCAGTTTTAAACGTGACAACTTCCAAAGTTATTCGATGCACCAAGTATCCAGAATCAACATCTTACCCTTGTTAACACCAACCATCAAAAATACAAACCAACAACCAACATCTTCTAAAATATGATAAATTTTACTATAAAAATAAAACAATAAAACTTAGGGAGGGTGAGGTCATATCAATATATGCACATAATATTGTGAATCTACTCTTTATGCTATAGCTACATATACTTAGATGGACATAGATCATTCCTTAAAAAACATTAAACTGTTCAAGCAGACCAGTTTCAACTAGCTACGCAACATACAGTACTGTAGTAAATATAAAAACACAACCCTTTTTTCAGTTTTGGAACCACCGACCATTATCTATAAATTTCTAGGAATTAGGAAATACCCAAAATTCTATTTTGTAGAGACATATACTTATTTACACAGGCCAACATTTTTTCTAGTAATAATAAAAAACAAATTTCCAGAAACTTTGTTGTGTTTTATTTACCTTTTTGTTGCTCTCTTGTCTTGTGTATGAACATTATACCAACACGAAATAAACAGTTAGCTACTCTATTTACTTTGTGGAGAAGTTGAATCACCATTTTAAATTTTACAGAATATCCAAGGATGGAATAATAAGTAGGCTCCAAAAAGCAGCCATGTCATCCACGTAATTTCATCGGAAACAAACTTTCGCATCATAATTATAAATATCTATACATAGTCGACTTTTATTTAACACTTCCAATTTTTTCACAGATACAGTAACTGACTAACATTATGTAGGTATTCTTTCTCAAAACAACAAAGAGAATCCACAAAAAAACGCCTGAAAAATTATAGCAAGCAATCTCTCTTCTTTTCGAACGTTCGTCTCCGCCATTTTTTAAATAATAAATATGTAAGCGTTTCCCCTGTTTGGAATAATTTCGTAAACAATCGTCTATTCTTTTCGCTCTTTGTTCTACCGTAACTTCAATTTCTGGTAAAACTACGACTACAGTCTACATACAATGGCGCAAATATTGGCAGGTAAAACTCGTCCGATTCAAAGATCTTTATAACGCGCCATAAATGAGCGTATCAAAATCTTGGTAGCTGGATACCAAAGTAATAATACATTAGACTTTCTGCGAGGTATTTCATATAGTCTTGTCTAATCAATAGTACTATTAGGCTATGTTAAATTGTATTCAAGAACTAAGTAAATACTGTTTATTTATGTTTAACTAAAGGTAAAGATATCTCTTCGAAGAGAAATATGCGTTTGTTTTCTTTAAAAGTATAATCCCATTTCGAATTTTTTTTTTGTCTAAGTCGGGGAAATGTCAAGTCGGGGAAAAGTCCGGGTTTGGAAGTATCCATCGGGGAAGTGTACGTCGGGAAGATATCACGTCGGGGAGATGTTTGGTCAAGAAAATGTCCGTAGAGAAAATGTGTAATTGGGGAATCGTCGGTCGGGAAAATTTCCTCTAGGAAATGTCGGTCGGGGAATGTTAAGATTGCCCAAAACTCTTTATCATAATTATAGACCTATTCACAAATACATGAAAACGAGCTTTTGGCTGCTAAAAGTAGAAACTTGTTGCAACGTTTTTTAACGTTGATAAGACGTCGCAGCAATCGGCATTGCATAATATTTTTGTCTCATTACTGACCGTGATGTAACACATAAACTTGATATACATTCTAATTTCTATTAATTATAATGTGTAAATTGAATAACTTCTCAATTGGCAAAACATGTTCAAACTCTGCAGTAAAGATGCCAGAAAAACGTTTTTAACTGTGCTATAGCATTTTTACTGCAGACTTTGAACAAATATTTAATCTCTAGGATGTGAAAAATGAATTTATCCGTTTATTCTCACGACAATAACTCTTCGGCAAAACATTCTGCCTAATAGAAATCAACATCTACATGATACTCACTCGAAATACGTGCGCATTACTTGCCAAATCAACTCTCCACCATGGATGAGTTGGAAGATTTGGTATAGTTATACTCCATGTAGAGGTAGTTCCATCAAGTGCCTTCGCTGCGTACCCAGAGCCATGTGTAGTTGACTGCGTGGCTTGCTTTCCAGATGCGATATCTAAATGAAAGAATGAGTGAGTATCTTCAATTTACTCACCTTAATAACGTTCTTTGAACGTTGCTCTAACGTTATTTGGCTAAGGCTCCTAACATGTTTTTGCCTGCTGGAAAGAATGTGAATGTTTAATAGTTTGTTACTCATAAACTTCCTCGCCCAGTTAATCTCAAACATTCTACCAACAACAGATCCACGTCCTTAACCCTATTCGGGCTTTTTAGGGCCTTGCATAACTTGTGATACGTGAATGCAATATGTATAAAACTTGGTCAGGCTATTATTCATTCTTATCTGAAACTTTTAAGTAAACATTATTCGGCTTACGTAATTATTTTTTTGCGGACGTCATCAAATGTAAGAGCATCTGCAGCAACAAAAAAAAATTATGTGCAAAATATTTTCTTACATAACTATATACCAAAACTTTTTTCAACCAAAATAATAATTTAAAATTACCCAAAATAAACTTTTGACAAAGTCCCTAAATTTCAGGTCAATCGGACTAATAAAAAAAAGTTATTGCATAAAACATTTTAACGTTGATTTCCATTAGGCGAAAAATTCTGTGCAAAAGCCAAAAGAAGGCATTCCATGGATAGAAATTGTCATTACCTATCGTGTGGTGTCAACTTATACCAATGGAATGTCTTGTTTTAGCTTCCGCGCGGAATTTCCGCCTAACGAAAATCAGTTTCAACTCAAATAACTTTTTTACCCTATTACTCTCCCCGGTAAAATAGGGTTAATCAGGTAGGAAGGTAACTAAATAAAACTGCAATAAAAACTTTATTAATTCCTACTTCGTTCAGTCCACCTTGCTTATATTGTGTAACGCATCTCATATCTGATAAAATTTGAAACCTATTTCGGCTGATATACATATATATAGGAGAAGGAGAAGGAACAACAACCTATTAGAGCAGCACTTTGATATGGATGGCATCATTTGTGATAACATTGCTTTTTGTGAAAAATATAACATTTCTGTTACAGATGACTATAAAACATTGCCCATTATGTACTGGTTGCCACAAATGCATAAAAAGCCAATAGGCACCAGATTTATCTAAAGTCTTAAATTAATATATAATCAAGTTCAGAACTTTCATGCAAAAAACACATTCTATTCAAATTACAAAAGGTTTTGGATGCTTGAAAACTCCTTTCCTATTGTAGAAGAACTTGATAAGATCAATGCTAGACATAAAGCTAAATGCATTTCCACCTATGATTTCAGTACACTTTACACTAGAATATCCCATGAAAACCTATTGAAAACCATATTTAACATAATAGACTTCGTTTTTAATAACTCATCAGCATTTTGAACAAGAAAGACCAGTCAGTCAAGCCTTTGTATGTTTTGATGATGCATAGAGAAAGAATCATCTTTAATCAGTAAATTTTCAATTTTCAATTTTCTTATGATCATTATAACAACACTTAATGATCTTTCTATTGATTTTATTATTAGTGGTACGGCTATAGAACATCCAAACAAGTGGACAGTATTTAAATTGGGATTCAATGAAGGCTGTATACAACATGCGACGCTTTTTAAAAGAGCCTTAAGATGCTCCATCTATGATTCTGGTGACTTTGGAAAGTCCTATAATGATATCTATCCTCCTGGGCTAGAATTAAAGGTGGAACATCAAAGAATTAATTGCCATTAAAATAGTTCTATAAAAGCTTGCTAATTCTGTTTTTGGTTTTAGATAGGTAATGTCTTGTCCTTTCCGTTAATGTCCAGGTTTTAAGTGGAAACCTTGCAAAACACCAAATGTTCATCAGAAAAACCGGAAAAAATGCGAGGAAACGAATTTTTCATGAAACTAAACTTGGTAGAAACATTTATTTCATAATTTCAAGTAACTTGACTAAGTTTTATACTACAAGAATTATCCAAACACAAGTTATGTATAAATAACGAGATGATGATTTGCAAAGGATTTCCCACTGGCTTCAGATTATGACTCAGATATGCTGATTAGAAAAAGAAATGAAGCTTAAATTTTCAGCATATGTGTGTTAATTTTCACTAAATGTTGGAAAGTTTCAGCACGATAGCTACAGTGGTTAAAACGTTGCACAGCACAATATCATGGAATCTTCCCTGTCACAGTACTAATAGGATTAACGTCAATTTAGCAATAATACGGTTTAAAACAGGTTTAACAAAATAAACGTTCGAAAATGATGATGATGCTTCCAAAGTTGACTAAACTTTAGAGGTTGACATAATTAAGCAGCGAGCACATAGATGTTTATCCACGACATAGATGTTATTAATTTTGTGTATAAATGCAGTAGCTATTATAAATCTGTGAAAAAACTAGCCTGTGGAGGGTGATGCTTAAGTAATGCTAATTTTTGGGCAGATTACAGCGTAGAACAACGTGTAATTGATAATAAATATTAAGAGGATTCATGTTGGTGCATTGGATGCTTTCCCTAAACTAATTATGTTCTCAAAATAGGTCTTTGGTCTACACCTGCAATGATGACAAGCCTAATTATAATATTACCATAGAAAATAGGTCTTTTGATTCACACCTGTAATGATGTCATCATAGAAAATTGGTCTTTGCTATTATTGTTTCATGAGATGAGAACTTCTGAATAACTTACCAATTATCGTACTAGCTAATGCACCCATCACATTGACCTCGCGTAGTACTAAATGAAAATGCCATAATAAATGTACTTTCACATATCGGCCTAACAACGGCTCTGGACAGTTAACAGTAACGACCGAAACAAAAGTAGAGCCAGTATTTCCACAGACATAACTGTTTTGACTGTCATCCTCAACGGTTACTTCTGCATTGGTTGCTGGTTCATTGGAGCTATAACCTTGCACAATAACCTAAAATATATTGAAATGTTTATTAGTTAATATCAATAAGCATTATATTGATGTAATCAAGTTAGACATGATAACGAAGATAATGATGCATGCATAATATTGACATAATATCATACACTTTGTAACACTATTTAGTATGTCTTAGTAACATATTTGCTGTATTTGTTTTGTTATATTCTAGCAGTGACCATATGCTTTACATTTAAAACAAGTAAAGATGTTAAGGCTGATTTACACGTGAACAATAGACCCATTCATAAATACATACAGTGCACAAATATAAAGTTACTGAATCGCATCAAATTCTACTTTGAGCAGCCAACGTTTTCATGTATCTATAAATAGGTCCATATCATTTAGATGGAATCATTACTTAATCTAATAAGGTATCACTGGATTTGAACACATGGTTTCTATTTTAATTCAAATTTATAATGTTATATAAGAAATACAGTAAACGCACTTTGTATACAAATGCATTGCTTCCCAAGTCAACTTTCCACCAGGGTTCAGTTCCAAGATTCTTCTCTGTCAAGCTGTATGTACTGGTACTGCCATCGAGTGCCTGTGTTGCGGCGTAACCGGCACTAAAATCCGTTGATTGTGTCGCTTGTTTACCTGGTGCAAGATCTAAATTAAATTATTTTGTAATAGATATGATTAAACTAATTTCAAATAAACTTGTCAATTATCCATTTAAGGAGGGAGTATCAAAATCAATTAACACAACAGTAACATTACCAGACGGTACAGAAGTTTGTTTTCAACTTAAAGCTGGAATAGCTCATTGTGTACTAAGTTTATTGCGATGATTTATCAATTCAATTTTATTTTGTGTAGAATTTCAAGTACTTACAAATTTGATTGATCTTTTAATTAAATAAATATATAACCATATTATTGTGTACTTGAATAACTTACCAACGAACTGGAACGGTGGCGGTGGCGCAGTAGTTACAGGGCCTAGAAAAATTAAACAAATATATTCTAAAATATAAAAAGCACCAAAACGGTAGGAATAAAATACTTCTAGTTTATCCACTGTTAAAAAAGAGAACTATATTGAATAAACTTACAACTATTATTGAGTATATTCGTTGCAGCAATGAAATACCAAAGGCAGATTCCCTTTAGGCGAATTTTTTCGTTCAAATTCTAAGTGGGGTCATCTCATTGGTTAAAAGTGACCACAACCACAACCGTCAGGTGACGTCGCTTTCAACCTTTTTAATGGATTCATTCTCTTTTGCACATTTAGAAAAATTAAATATTGAGAAAGAAAAAAGGGACCTTAATCCTTCGAAAGCCACGCAAGGGTCTGATATTCCAGCAAAAGTAATCAAGGGCAATTCTGATATATTTGCAGATTTCTTAACAAATTGCTTTAACAACTCAGTGCATACTTCTAACTTTCCTACCAAGATGAAATTAGCCAATATTACACCAGCCCATTAAAAAGGTTCAAAGAATGGAAAGGAAACATTTAGATCATTAAATATACTTTTTAGTGTATCTAAAATATTTAAAAAATGCCCTTATAAGCAATTCCAAATTCCAATCTAATTCCAATTCCAAATTTGATGTAAACTTACCTTTCAATTTACATCTTGATGAGATGTGTAAAAATACTTCTCAAAAATTCAACGCAATTGCATGAATGATACCAGAGATGTGTGTGAATAAAAGGAGTACACTCGTAAACTGATTTTTTAGGTCCTTATTTAATTATTGCCCTCTAGTATGGATGTGTCTTAACAAAAGCCACAATAACCGGACGATTATACGAAGGTACACAATGATGAACGGTCATCTTTTGAACAGTTGCTTAGAAAGGACGACTCTAGAAATACTCAGGCGTTAGTGACTGGAGATTATAAAATCAAACATAATCTGACTCCTGCTCTCTAGTATAAAGTGTCCAAGCCTAAACTGACTTTGTCCTACAATTTACGAACAGCTCATGAGTTTAAAATACCACAAGTTAGGACTTCTAATTTTGGATCAGAGATTCTAAGTTATCTTGGTCATAAATTACCGAAAACCGTGCCTTCTCTCGAGAGCTTGACTTTCTTGAGTCTTTCGAAAAGAAAATCAACAAATGGATTCCTGAACATGTCGCTTGTGCAAAAACTATGTGAAAATGTTGGTTTTCTTTAAATTACAACTTTCACATTAATTTTATCAAATTTCATTTATATTAACATTTGTTTTGAGTTTTTAACTTAGTTGACATAAATTAGCATGCTCCTAGTGAGTAAAGCTATATACTTGTATATATATATATTTGTATGTATTTTTTCCTAGTGGAAATCTGCCTTAACATTACGACATCGTGTCATAAAGCAGACAGAATATTTGGACCTGCTGACAACACAAATAAAATCTGTATTTCAGTGGGATAACAAGTTATAATAATCTTACTCGTGGTAGTTGGAGGTGTTGTTGTTGTTGTTGTTGTTGTAGTAGCTAGAAAGAACCAGAGTTAATAAATAATTATTAAACAAAAAAATAATATACACTAGTTGGATTCATGGATTTACTTTACTGACATGACGGTTTAAGACGTAGATATAATAAATGTGAGGTGTAAGCAACTTATAGTCGTTTAATCTACAAGAAATGATTGAACTATACCGGTTTTACCCACTCAAGAACTAGATACACTACATGAGAAGTGCAAGTAATTTAGTCATGCTACCTAAAAGGATTGGTTGAACTGTATTACTGGTTATGAACTAGATACAATAAATAGGTGGTGCAAGTGAATTAGTTGTATTGCATACAAGAAATAATTGAACTGTACCGACTGCACTGGCTTAAGAACTGGACACACTACATGGCAGGTGCAAGCAATTTAGAAGGTGCAAGTAAGTTAGTCATTTTACTTACAAGGATTGATTGTTACACTATGTGTGGCAATGTGGAGAACCTACTCAACCTTCCATCCGAAGGAACCGGTAGAAAGTATCTTTTGAAAACTATTTGATCGCGGTAATGATCAAGGATAATAAGGGGAAGTAGGCAGTGTTTCTTCGTTTTCTTGGGATGGAGGTCAAGATTGATATGAAACTTTAAAATAGAATGAACCATTAGAGAATCAATTTTAGCATGCATTATAGAAGTTGTCGGATTTGTCCATTTGCATTTCATTTATTCTATCTATCTAAGAAAAATTAAAATGAAATCTACATATGCATATTACGCAGTTTAGCCAAAACACCTGTGCATTTGTAACTCGAGACCATCTTATACAATCCTACGTTTTGCGTTTTTTTAGCGTAAACTGCTACATGAAGCTAGAATAACTTTAGTTAGTATACTAGAAGTAGAAAGACTAGAAATGTCATCAAGTCATGCGAAACTGATCGAGAAAGAAGATATAGTGAGAGTATACACAGAGTTGAGAAAAAATACGATCAGAACCGTCAACCAAATTCTAGCAAATGATGCCAAGGAGATCAATTCAGAGAAGAATATTCCATTGTGGTCGTGAAGATCACGGAGCCAAATATTTGAGATGTCCGGCTAAAACAGTACAGTGTAGAATTTAAGACAGTACAGTGTAGAAAATATGACAAGAAATATGTCAGATATAGAAAGATTTCCATCAGTCAGAAGGTGATAAATATCTATATACTTTAGGGAGAGATGCCACAAATGACTCATCATACCACCATATAGAAAATAACACAACTGACTCTGACTCAGATGGCTATCTATTTGGATTGCATGGAACTATAGATTTGATTGTTGATATAGTTTCAAGTTTCAACTCAACAATAGAGTTGTAAATTCACATGCAAATTTGAGAGCATATGGGGCTAGTCAATACCTCAAACTGCGTGGAGAAGATATAAGAACACTATTAATTGCTCCAACAAATAAAGATGAAGACATAAGAATCATGGTTGATATGAGGAAAGCAAATGAGTGACACATGATGCAGACAAAAGAGCGTCTCAACTAGGAAATTATTCTCCAAACTGACTTTGCAAATGATCTACCATCAGTTAGAGCTAGTTCTACCGCCCAATCAAGTGGTTTGGTACATTGCTTTAGGATATATGGGGGCTACTAGCTCCCCTTCACCTCCCATCCCCCAACCCCCACCCCCCTCCCTCCCACCACGGGTAAGGTAGGGTTAAATTAAATATGTGTCCTCATCTAGAAAATAATACCAATGTTAGTATCCTTTTCTTGGGTACTAACCACTAGAACAGATTGCCATGTTTTACATTGCGCATAATAGTAGAAGGGGGTTTTATACAAATTAAAAAGGTTTAAATTAAACTCTTGTGTTTTATTCATGCGGCGATTTTTATAGTAAAGTGTGTATTTAATTATTCTCATAGCCAATAAGATTCATTTTCATTATGATTGTCAGTCACGTGTGTTTCATTAGGAAAAAATACAGAAAATCATTACAAACGTGTTAACAAAAACTTGTTCAAAGTATGCAGCAAGGCGACACTTTCAACATGTTTTCTAGCATCTTTATTGACTTTGAACAAGTTTTGCCAATTAGGTTTAGAAGTGAAAGCAATCCATTTACATTCGCATTTACAAACATTTGTTTAGGAAAAACAGGTCGTAATATTTCATCTCCAAACTGTTCAAGTAAAATAGTTAATCTCGACTAAAAACAAAACCATGACGGAGAATATTACGTCAATGAGCTTACAGTTGATTCATTTCTTTATAAAGAAGATCTTATGTAAATTTATGAGTTTAACTCTTATTAAGCCTCCCGATATTCATATACTTCATGAGAATCGATTATGGAACTCTGGTCAATATTTTTACCACTGAGTGCGCAGCAAGAAATTGCTGATCTGTACTCGTATTCAATACAGCACTCCGATTTCTTGATTATTTTCTAAATCTAAGACAATACTTGGAAACTTATTCATGATCTATATTTCACTTGCTTAAAATGAATATTAGTGTTAGGTGGTAGGTGAAGGCAAGAAAAAAAATATTTAAAATTGTTCTAGCAATACAGCATTATTTCTTAAATTAAGGACAATGCGATTATCAATTCATTATCTGTTTTTTAAAGTAAAATCTGAATATAATAAACTTACTGATGGTAGGTGGAGACGTTGTTGTGGTTGTTGCTACAAATAATAATAAATAAATATAATTTAAAACCTTTGCCAAAAGGCAAAATTAGTCCTTAAATCGAAAACAAAGCGTTGAAAAATAGTTATTACCTGTACTGCAAAGGAAAATCTGATTCGAATAAACTTACTGGTGGCAGGTGGAGGCATTGTTGTTGTTGCTAGAAATAATAATAAATAAATATAGTTAAAACTTTGGCAAAAAGATAAAATTATTCCTTAAATTGAAGACGAAGTGTCGAAACATAGTAATTATCTATATTTCAAAGTAATATCTGATTATAATAAACTTACTGGTGGTAGGTGGTGGCGTTGTTGTTGTTGCTAGAAATAATGATAAACACTTATTTACAATTTTTTAAATAACTGAAAAATTATTTCTTAGATCTACGAAAGTAGTTGTAAACATATTTATTATATGAACTTTTGCATGAAATGATGTTGATGCAAATTTTTATTTCATTTTCAAATAGTAGAGGGCCTGGGGTATATGGTGACCAAGTTTCAAGTAAAACGGAGCAGTAGTTCAAACGTTATTGGGGTGTGATACATTGTACCCTCCTCCCCCCCATAGGGTCTTTAGATCCCAAAAAGCACGGGTCTTATAGGGTTAAGGTAAGTTTCTTAACCCTACCTCTTAACCGGGCGTTTTGGCCAAAGTTATTTGCGAGGGGGGTGAGTGAATTCCGTTCCCTCTCCTTAACTTTTGAAGGAAAGATAATATAGCGATGAAACTTAACATGCTTGTAGTGAATCATAAAAGGAAAAATTTGGAAATAAAATCATTTTGATGACCTTTTCACAAATATTTTTAAATGGCAAACTTTGCCTAAAATGTGTATTTTGTTAGAATTACGATTAAAAGAGTTTTGGAAAATAATTTTCCATTTTAATTGCGCTTTTTAACAGCCATTATTTTGCTCTTTAACATAGTTTCTGAGTTTTTTACAATAGGATTGCCAAATACCAAATTATCGTTCGAAATTCCGAGAAACAAAATCGTATAAACCGGGTTAGTCATGTGACCAAAACTTTCAGAAACCTTTTTTTCAAAATTTTGTGTAACTTGAGTAAGTTTCATGTTATAAGTGTTATTCAAACAGAAGTTAATGCAAAATAACGAATAGTTGATTTATATTGGAATTCTCGCAGTAGAAATAGGTAGTCTTAGCTTACGACTATAATTTTTGATTCGCTGACGTCATCATATGTTTTTTTAATCCTTTTTTTGCTCAAAAAGTATCTGTTCTTCAAAGTGCCATTGGAGCAGTTCTGTTTCGTATATTTAAGTTCTGCCTGCGGCTTTTAAACGCCAAGGGATTATATTTTCACAGCATGTTCCGAAATCTAAAACATCGTAGAATTCAGGATATTTAGGATCGGTTTTTCTGAACATTTCTGGTCCCAAGGGCCAAAAGTGGACCTGGATCCGTTTGAAGGTGATGTTGGTTAGCCTGCAAATTAGTCTGCAAATGCAATAACGTGGAAAGTAAAATAAAAACACAAGTGTTTTTATCGACACATCCGTATAGCTTTCGACCTTTGCATAGGTCAATATCAATACTACGTTATACAACGAAATTCAAAAACTTATATACAATTATTTTTTAAAAAAACTTTACCAAATAAGGTAAGATGACAATGCAAAAAATTAATCTACAATTCCAATCAAAATTAAATACACAAGGTTGAAATAGAAAAAATGTAATTATATACCGACTAATCACCAGCATTCAGCCAATGACATGAACTCCATAGGTGATTAGTCAGTATTTGTCAAACAGAAACAACGGTGCAGAGGTTGTGGTTCTGTTCAACGAAGGTTTATCTCTGTGGATCAATAAGCTTTCTTTTAGTTCGAGTTCAAAATTGTTCCGTGCCGATGTTAAAATAGAAAAGTCATCAAGACTGGCACGATGGGAACAAAAAAGCAAATGATCACGGACAGCAGTAGACTGTTGGGAATTAGTAATCTTTCCTGTCAAAGCAGACACGCCCATGTGTTCCAAGGCTCTAACCTTCAAATGTCGCATAGTTTTACCGAAATAGGCAACATTGCAGTCACCGCACAAAAATTTATATACGACATTTGAACGAAGTTCCTTAGTTGGAAACATCATTTATTTGGGGAAGCAGAACTTAATAGATCATTTACGTTATTTCATATTATTGTAGTGGTCAAAGAAAAGAGGAAAGTGTTGAAATATGAAGTGTATTGCTGTACTAATGTATCTTGCATTCTTTTATGTACATTCTCATCATACGTCTAAAAATAATTATTAGAGGAAACATGTAGCATCCCTATCTCAACATAATTTTTCACAATTTTTCTGCCATGGAATCCAGACAAAAAAGCACTTTGTAAAATATTTTTTTTTTTATATTTTACTGAATAAAATTTAAATATAAACAATATATAGAAAAATATAATATGCATTACTGTACAGAAAATACAAAGCAATATATATAACAGACTTAAAATTCCAGACACCACAATACATATAAGAAAATTCTTTAAGAAATTTTTAGTACTAAAAACCTTCAATTTTGACGTCATAATTAAGAAACTTTTACTACTACTACTACTGTAGGCCCTTCGCTAGGTTTCTTATAAAAAAAACATGTAAACTATATAGTTAGCTACGTGCACGTGCTAAAAATAACGTGAAGTTGGAATAAATTAACTATAATATCGACAAATAATAAGGGGTAAAACGTATGGAACAGCTTACTTAGAAACGTGGCCTTTTTTGGAACACTGCAGTGACTTTTCTATCGAAAATGTAAAGTCACGTAGGGATGTCACTGCAGTGTTCCATAAAGGGCGACGTTCCATAAAGGGCGACCCCTCATAGTCCCTAAAAAAAACAAGAACACAATTTATAATGCCTGCTTTTAAAAAACAACCTCGCTTAAAAAACTATATAAATTTGCCAACTTCCGCTTATTCTTACCCCTCCCCCTCATAAAGCTTGGCTTTGTCACGCTACCTGAAAACCGATAAGAATATTCTACATAGGATGGAGTAAAAAAAGTACCTAGACCATAGACTGCTAGAGTCCCAGCAGGAGCATGCCGCTCTAGCCGCTCTTTTTTTCGCTTCTTCGTCTGCCATTTGTTTCACAACATGTAGCCTAAATCAATAATACTTCGTTGTGCTCAGACTAGTGTTTCGCATTTTGTGATTTTACAAATCGGGAAATAATGCATGCAGAGAAACCGTTTTTTAACTTTACCCAGCCGGCAAAAGCCTGTTCAAAGTCAGGAAAATAACATTAGAACAACGTTCTGTGAACGTTATTCTAACGTTATTTTGGTGACTTTGAACAAGTTTTTGCCGGCTGGGTATGATCATTATTACATTATTCTAACAACGTAAACCATAAAAGTACGCACGCTATCATTTAGTTGTAAAAAGTGTTAAAAAATCCAGTGAATAGCTGGAAAATATATTATCTCGTTAAAAAGAGAATTCATTTTTACCGGTATTCATCGTCTATATTGTCCTCATCCAGCCAAGGTCTTTTTGTTTGATAAGGCGGGAACCTGAATTAATTTTTCTCGAAGAAACTGAAATCGCTGTAGCGAAAATTTCTTTCCTTCATTGATTTATTTATGTTAACTATTGCCACGAAAACCGCTCAGCTGGCGCGTTCCCCCTCCATCTGCCTCAGAGAGACATCCGGACGTTCATCAATGAAGAAAGTCAACGACCACTACAGCCGTGCCAATCTGCAAGTTTCACGTTCAGAGGAAAGCACACAGCTCATCATCGAGGTTTCTGTGTGTGCCTTTGTTGAGGAACAAAGACGGGACGCGTACTATAGAAATGATCCTAGTAAGTACGGTCTTAAAGCTCCCTAACAGGCTAAAAAGAGTATTTCAAATAGCTTATAACTTTGCTTGTGGTGTTGAGTTGAACAATTCTAAAATTACACGCATTCACACTGATACAATAGCTAAAACCTCTGCGGAGGCGAGTGTTTCAAAACTAGATAGGAGTTGGTTTCGGAGATATTATTGGTATACCGGGGATTTCAAAACCAGTTGAGGTTGAGGATCAGAATGAATGGATGGATGTACATAGTCGGTCTACGGGGGAGTCAAACTAAGAAAATCGGACGATCCATCCTATATTTCTGTAGCATCCTTAACCACAACAGTATTGCCGTATGACTGCACAGGTGAAATCTTGTCAAATCGTTAATATTGAATTGACGAAATGTAATATTAACCATAGTCATTATATGCAAAAACTTGAATTCTAGAGCGAATTCAAGACAGAATTTTTTGCGTTTGAATAAGGATTTCACAAACATGTGATGCACAAACGAATAAAACACGGATATGACGAAAAATATGTCGTTTCCTAATTATTCGTTCACTTTTGATTTTATTTTCTTTGCGAGATTCGAACTCTCTCCGCACAACCTGCTGCCGATAGGACTCAGAACCGGTAACCGAAACATAAAGGGGAATTAAAACGCTGATACTGAAAAGTCCAAAGTCGTTTAAACCTTTTTGCTGGGTTTATTTTCGGGGAGGGGGTATACATGACAGGTATTTATGAGTGAATTATGACAAGAGAACAGAACGACTTTCGTGTCTTTGCAAGACCATGTAATGGGGAACACGGCACAACGGACTGTAATTCACTTGTATTAAATATAAGGGTCATCATGAGACCCATCTCAAAAATATAAAATCATATTATGCTTAGGTTTTAACTTTCAATACCGTTAAAACTCTTTGCCGTAAGCGTATCTTTAAAAGGTATTATTACTTGTGGCTTCATTTATTTAATATAACACATGTGCATGTTTAGATTTTTGAATTATAATCAATTCAATAAGACAAGATGACACAATTCTTTTATCAGGTTTCCCTATTCCCACACACACAAGTGCTTGAAAAATTAGAAAATTGTCTTTTGGAAGAATAAAGCGCACGTGCTTATATCTGCATTCAACATATATCCCACGCTTCTTCTCCATGCACACTCAGATTCAGAACACATTGATTTTGACCGGATTTGGGCAATACCAAAGAAATACTGTATAGAAATACGGCAAAATAGCAGACCGGATGTTCGCTCTCTTTGTAATGCTACTTCCGGGGATAGGAATAGAAAGGGGTGCGCAAGGCATAATAAGTTATACTGTTTGCAGAAAAATAGACTGTTATATTAAATTTTGCTGACTTGTTGAACTAAAATTTTGCTTATTGTCTGTGAAGGTTATTGTTATGTAAATGATATGACAGAGTAGATATTCTGAGTCTCAGTCTCAAGTACATGTTTTTAAAAGAAACCTGGCGAGGGTGTAGTACTGAAAGTTTTGGGCACCAAAAAGTGAGGTTTTTAGTTCTAAAAGTTTCATAGATTTTAGGCTTAAAATGGTCAATCTGAATTTGAACATCGATTTGGAACACATGAAATTTCATTTGACAAAAAGTTTCTAGCGCGTTCACATTTAAAAGCACAAACATCCGATTAAAACGGACGGCACAAGTTTTTATCACTACACATGAAAAAAATCACATGCCAGATCATGCTATATCAATCCTTAAATATTATGGATTAACCCTATTCGGTATGGGCTTTTTAGGGCTCTGAGTTGATGGGAACATGCTATAATGCTATGATGTTAAAACTTTCCAGAAAGTTGGCCCAACACATAAACAACACTTTTGCATATTTTTTTTTGACGTCATCAGGGCCAAACAGGTGGTGCAAAAAAAAAAATTAAGTGAAAAATGTTTTTTTTCCGAACTATATACCAAAATGATTTTCAAGCAAAAATAAGAACAAAAACATTTTTTTTAGAAAAAAAAAATTAAGCACCTGCCAAAAATTTGGTTGCTAAGTTATCCCTAGTTACTAAATTTTTCTTATTTTGAAAATGATCCTGGATAAATTATAGGAAAAGTCCCAAAATTTCAAGCTGTAATAGCCATTCGTACAGAAGTTATGAATAAAAGTATGGTAGGGAGGGGCGGGGCACTTTGTGCCCCCACCTCCATCCTGAATAGGGTTAAAGTACGTTCATGGAGTGTAATACACAAAATAGTACAACATACCTAGCAATTGACTGGATATAATTGGTTACCTAGCTTGGCTGCCTCTTAACCTAAGCAAGCTTTCAATAACATACGGTAAGATTTCCCGAATTTGGTTAAAAGAGAAAACTCGTTTTAAAACGGGAATCGGGAGAATCCGTTTTCCCCGCTATTGCAGGGAGTCTGACTACGAAAGCCCAAAATTAGAGAACAAAGCTGGACCAGAATTTAACCAGATCCTGTTAAACCCGCGATACGCACGACCGCTCTGAGGGACAATCTTTTCTTTATTACTTGCAACAGGGTTAGCATGAAACCCATCCCAAAAGTATAATTAAGTATAATAAGTATGTGCGGAACTAGGTTTAACTTTTAAAGATGCATTAATTTTAACGTAAGCCTATATTTGCATTTTATTATTACTTGTGGTTAATTTATGGTAATTAAACTCCCTTTTTAATTAAACTTTAATTGTGTATTGTGTATCGCACGTGAAAAAAAAACATGCCATATGATTAGCCTATTATATCGCCCTTTAAATATTATGGAATAAAGTACGTCCATTGAGTGTAATATACAAAATAGTACAACCATTGGTACAACCTACCTGGCAAATGACTGGATATAATGGGTTAGCTAGCTTGGATACTAAAGGCCAATCTCCATGCAGCGACTTTGGAGCGCGCGACCGTCAGCGTTCAGTTGTGAGCATGCGCAGTTTCGTTG
>JAULBZ010001766.1:0-20805 GCA_032360805.1 Neoturris breviconis | reverse complement strand
TATTATTTATATCGGCGGATTTCCACTTAGCTTTTTTGAGCGGAAAAAATAGCCGGGAAAAAAATTTACGCTCGAGAAAAAAACAAACAAAAAACACGCAGCATTTTTGATCAATTTTCCCTCTAGTAAAATTATTTTAAGAATATGCGCCAAACATGCAGAACATGCAGAACAAGCAATAGACTGAAGGGGAAGGCTACTAATTTTGATATATTAAGAAGGAGACGGGAAAAGATAGAAATTAAATATATGTTTATTCATAGATACGGGAATTTCCCGATTTTGCCATACGTGATTTCGCCATGATTTGCGGCCATGATTTTTTCAAAAAGTTTACCATGTCCTTTTTAAGATCGCAGAAGTAGCATTGGAAAGCATCGACTTTTTTTAAAAAAATTGCTACTTAGATATAGCACTCCTTTAAACGAGGAAACGAGAGAATAATTTGAAGTTACTCATTTCAACTTTCTTCAGTTGTGCGAGATTAGAAGAGCGTAGTAATATTTAAAAAATTATTTTTAAACTGCCCATGCTCGATAGTAACTTCCGTGTACATTTATTACTCTCGTCTATAAAAAAGTGAAAGTAAAAATCAGGCTTTTAGTGTGAGTTATATAATATCTTCTGTGAGTAATATCTTTTGTCTTGATATGTTCATGTCATCCATATTTATTTCAGTCCTAATGACCGTTATCCATATTTATATAAGCCCTAATGACGGTCATCCATATTAATATCATCCCTAATGACGGTCATCCATATTAATATCATCCCTAATGACGGTCATCCATATTAATATCAGCCCTAATGACGGTCATCCATATTAATATCAGCCCTAATGACGGTCATCCATATTAATATCATCCCTAATGACGGTCTTCCATATTAATATCAGCCCTAATGACGGTCATCTATATTAATATCAGCCCCAATGATGGTCATCCATATTAATATCAATTCTAATGACGGTCATCCATATTGAGGAGGGGGGTGGCATATTTATATAGTTACTAAAGAAAAGTGATATCACTTGTATTATACTATCGCTATACCATGATTTGCGTATCTGGCAGTTGGTTAGGGACTAGTCAATTAGTTAATTTATTCTAACTACGCGTTATTTTTAACGTTCATCTTTGTAGATTTCCTATAGGTTATTAAGCAGGGGTAGTTGGAATAAGAGCGGGGAGGGGGAGGGGGGGTGGAACATTTCCAAAATTTATAAGCGTCTCCCCGTTTATTTGATACTGCAGAGTAAGGTTATATTTACATGTGATTTGTATCCTTTATTCCACATTAACATGCCTGTTAATACTCGTACCTTCACTTTTTTAACAGGAAGTCCCTTCCGTTTATAAGCGCAGATGGAATATAAGCTTTTCGAATGTAAGCCTACCAAAGTTGCCTTTATCAGCTACACTATTTTTTAAAAAAACTTTAGGGCAAGCATTAGTACTGATGGTTTCTTAATCCTATTTCTACTGGGCTTTTTAGGGCTCTGAGAATCTGAGGAGAGGGGGAACATTGTGCCTCCCCTCCCCAACTTTTGATAGAACCATGCTGTAGTCTTGAAACTTTTCAAAAAGTTAGATCAACCCGTAATAAACATTTTTGCATATTTTTTTGGGGGGATGACGTCATTTCTTATGATGACGTCATCAAGGAAAAACAGGTGGGCAAAAATAAAATTTTATAGGTATAAATTTTTTTTTGATCTCCATAATTGGTCAAAATATTTTTCAAACAAAAATAAAAATAAAAAAAAAAGTTCCAAGCCATTCATTCAAAAGTTATGAAAAAAAGAAATAGGGAATGATCATTTGAAATGACCGGTACTTTTATTCATTTTTTCATGAAATACACAGTCATATTTGAATGATCATTTTAAAATTCAGCCTTTAGTCTTTTATGCTTCAAAAAAAAAACTAAAAAAAAAATCAATAAAAAAGTGTCACACATTCAAAGGACGATAATTACTATGTACTCATCGTGTATGTTACGCGTATTATAAGCTTTCACTATCTTGTGCGTGTTATATTGTGAGGAAGTAGGTGGCACCTTAACATCTAGCAAAACAAAATCCAGTGCTCTCGGTCACGTAGCAAGTCTGTTTATCATATATTTACAATGTTTATATGCTAGGGTTAAATTTTGGTGTGGTGTTGTGAGAGTATCAAACAAGTATCTTTGAATAGATTGACCTGTTCAAGTCTTTTGCAATAGATTATATTTTTCCTGTTTTAAGTTTGTGTTGAATGAGGTTGAGTGCTAAATCCGAAAGGTTCAACTTCTCATGTAATCAGTGACGTTTGAAAGAGTACGAATTACGTAGCTGATTTTTCATTAACACGACATAAGACCTAGTACGTGATATTAGCTCAAGTGTGCTATCAATAAAACGGATTGATGTTGGCATGTATTTTATTTGTTTTATGAAAGTGTTTCCCTATGATGTTGAAATCATGCAATCCGCTTCACTAGGCGGATTCGTTCACGCGAATTCTAAATAGAGCTTTTACATTGGTTAAAAGTGACGTCACCTATGGATTTCCACTTATGTTATTTCTGCAGAATAAGTTTCGATCGAAATTCAAAATTGCGCATGCGTGGTATCAAACTACTTAAATATGTCCAAACGACGTCACATTGAACCGACATCGATGGGGTTGGCTCGATATAGCCATGAGGACGTGTAAACATTAGTAGATTTCTACACGTATACCTGTCACAACGTTTTTCAATCCCCTTTTCCAGGGAGGGGAGACATAATGGGCCACGCCGGATTTTTTTTTTTTTAATAGATAATGCGAGCGAAATTTTGCGACTTTTTCCAAAATTTTATTTGCGCAATATTTGGCAAAAAAATATATATAATTGTAAACTTTTCCGGGGGTAAAAGCTTTCTTTGCGGAGGGTAAAAGTTTTCTTTGCCAGTACATAAAAATTAAACGTTACACCATAAACCCATTCTGCATATTACACCACAAACCCATTCTGCATAGTTAATTGATATTGAATTTACATGAATTTCCTATAAACACTAGATCACATATTTAACATTTTTTCTACGATTTACTGACCAGATTGTATATTTTGCAGACCAATTTTGCCGACCATGAATATATCTTGATTTCCTTATTTATTGTATCTTCGTATGTTATTTATATATATTGAAGTGCAGTTAGCTACGTTGGTTTTAAATGACCTCTTATACAGATAATAGCACATGGTCCCTTAATGATCTACGCATGCACAGGAGAAAAATCATGTAAGACGTTATTTTGAATAAATATCTAACTTACCAAGTAGAAGTCCTTCAGTCAGAAGGGAGGGTGGAGGATACTTCTAAATATTGATCAGCATTTTTTAAAATTGTACCAAAGTGATTAGCCTCATCTAATCAAAGTAGAAAATACGTCAATTTTCGATGAGCCCTCTAAGCACTGAATATTTTCTTGTCAATATTTTCTTATTAAGACTTCTCAATATTTTGGAAGTCAAGTTTCATATTTGTTTCTTAAACGGAGTCAGTAGTACCATATGGTAGTACTGCTACTAACAGTTATCTGATTTAATCAGTTTCTGTGACAACTAAAGATTCATTTTGTCCAAATAAGTAAAATCTGCTGTATGTGTTTTAAATGTTAAAATCTCGAAAAAGGAATATGCTTGTTTCTCAACGTTTGTTTACTTTACTTATATGTAGTACTGTTTCTTATAAAGCTGTAAAAAACGTGTATGTCGCATGATAGTAAATAGCCCTAGGTGTATGACGCGTTTAAGATGGCAGTTAGGAGGTTGGTAAAATTGCCCCAATTTGGAGTATTTTCTTTATATAGCCCCAGCAACCACTGAATGATAGCGTTTTTAAATACTTTAAATAATGACATTATTATTTTCAAAAGTTAATTTGTTTTTTCAAAAATTTAGACTATTTAGGGTACAGGGCCCATAGTAACAAGGACCTAAAATACATGCTGCGGATAAAACCCCATAGCAACCGATCGTTTTGAGACTTGAAACTTGGTTAGTATTTGCTAGTTACCATGGTAAATAAATAGCCCTACCATTACTAAAATAGCTCATTGCACACATATAACTTTAGTAAACTGTTGCTATGGGTCCTATACCCCAAATCGTCTAAATCTTTGAATTTCTTTTTTTTTTAGTTTTTGAAAATAATAGTGTCATCATTTAAAGTATTTAAAACTTTATCATTTATTGGTTGCTGAGGCTATATTAAGGAAATACCCCAAATTAGGGCATTTTTACCAACCTCCTAACTGCCACCTTAATCAACAACTTGATACCACGTCTAATCATTAAATGGCGTCTTTCTTATAAGTTGATCAAACTTGAATGCAGGGAATGAAATATAAAGCATCACTTTAAAGGTAATCTTTACAGTATCTTTGCCAATTGACCTTTTATAAAAATAATGAAAACGAGGTGTTGGTTGCTCAAAGTAGAACTTGTTGCAATGCAATGACTTCCTTTTGGTGCAGTGACTAGCTATAGGTAAAGGAAGTTACTGCATTGCAACACGTTCTACTTTGAGCAGCCAACGCCTCGTTCTAATTGTAGCTATTTGTGAATAGGTCTATCGTTGACTCTCTGCAAAGGTTGAATTTTAAATGATCTCTTATTTTAAATACGAATTGATTGAGAATGTCGTTTTTTTCTTTTTAAGCGTCTATAATTTATATTTTCTCTATTTTTATGCATGTAGCTATAAATATTATACCTAGATGTTTTCCCACTTGTACCTCATGTGTTAAACGACAGTGCAACGACGACTAATTATCTACACTATCTGTTGTTTCAGCGTCGTTTGACTATAATATACTGGGACTATTACAATAAAATGTATAAAGCATCCCTGTGGTCACTCGAGGTATAACAAACGTCAAAATAGGCGTCGTGCTAACATCAAGATATAAAAAAGACGCGTCTATCCGACGTTAGATATACATCGAGTATCCACTGGGATGTACTACTTGTCAATTTAATTTAAGAATAAAAGCAACCTCGTACACACGACTTCTCGACTTTCTGTTTTTAAAAAAATCATAAAGTCCTGGGCACGAGATTGGAATAATAAGTTGAAGCAAAGGATGTATCAAAACATTCCATGCTGTTTCTGTAAGAGTACTGAGCCAACGATTCGGCAATTGATTGGGTTATTTGTAAGTTGATATTTCTTGGTATTGTTATTAATTTATTAACAACAAGTTGAGAGATATGAACAAGTATATTTTAAGAGCTACTATCATCTCTTCCACCTACTCATCCGTATCAGGAAAGAATCTAAGAGTAGAATTCGATTGCAGAAAAGCTGCTCGGTAAGAAACATGTAGCTAAACGATCAGTGTGAATGGCTACCACGTTGAATGTTTTGTGAATGAAACATTATAATTAAATCTTGAAATTCTGAACCTCGTCTCCAGTACTTCCTATAACCAAATGACAATATAAATATGCTAGAGTTCTGGTGTATGAACGTCATAATGGACTATAACTCTTTGATCAGTAAATGTCACACGGTTTTCTTTCTTTTTGAATTTGCAAAAAAGAACAACTAAAGCGATACTTATTCCCGCGCATAATATACCTATTCCAATCCATTGATAGGCGATACCGTTCCCAGCATTCTCTCTGATTATCTTGTAATATGTGCGTGTTTTACTTGATAGAATGCTTACAGTTTCTGTTTGTGTTGTTATCACGGATGTTGATTGTTTTGTTGGAGTTATAGGGAATGTTTTCGTCGTACTTACTTGCACCCATGTTGGAATTGCAGAATATTGATGTCCATTATCCATCCCATTGTTAGTTTTTGAATTTTCAATAGCATTTTTATTTTCTATTTTTTGTCTAGTAACTTTAATAAAGCTGCTTGTTGTTTTCGTTTTTACCCATTTTATTTTTATATCTTCACGTTTCACACAATTTATTCGACATATGTCATCTAAACATTTCCAGCAATCTATCCCATACGACCTGAGTGAATGTGTATCTAAAACGGAGGAGAGTTTAATAAATAACGTAAATAATGAGAACGGATAGTTGTGTTCGTAGTATCGGTAAAGTTTGGCTCACTGGCAAATTATCGACGTCAATATAACGTTGAGGGCATTGATTTAATACTGTTGCAAAAATTTCCCATCCGGCACATTACGCCGGATCAACGTCAAAACAACGTCGCTCGGACGTTGTTCTAACGTTGGTTTGATGACCTGCTTAATAACCTACTCCATTGGCACATGGCGTCTAATCACTGCAAAAAGAAGTCGGCAGGGTAGTGTCGTATAAAAACAGCTTATGAGTAAGATGTCAACAGTCGCATATTGTGTACTCATCATGTTGACGTCATCAATACAAAATATATGTTGTCATTGATACATACATTAGGGCTCCTCCTGGACACATAGCTGTGTTGCCATATACAATGACGAAAATAAATTTCATCAATAATGAGTGGGTTAAAGTCGTTTGTTTTTTCCTGATCATTAAAAACTCGTGTACAACGTCGCTTCATTCGTAGGAATATGTTTGTTAGGAGCCCGGAAATGAGTTGATCTTATTGAAGTGTTTTGATACTTTTGTTACTTTTTACAATTGTGTAATATGAGTAAACAAAATAAATGATATTCCCTCCGACGCAGGAATAAATTGAAGACCATTGTATGATAAATATAAGCAAACAAAGAAATGGTTATTCCCTCTGACACAGGATTGTGTAATAAATATCAGAAAACAAAGAAATGGTTATTCCCTCCGATACAGAAATATATTTGAGACTTATCACCACACATGATTCAGTTGGTATTACTAAATGTTTCAGATATTTCCCTATCAATTCGCGACGTCGTAAAGATGAAGTGACGTTTATTTTGACGTCGCATGCCTACTGGTTCATTTTTCCTCTTAAAGGGATATCATTATACAGAAAATATGATAACTCTGATGATGAATTATTTTTCATAAATAAAACATCTTGGTCCTTCCTTGGTAACCATGAAGTTAATGCGGCCTTTACAAAGACCCCTAAATGAGTTTTACGCTAGGTGATCTTGCGTGTGATCAATGGCAATCAATTGCAAGCTTGTTTTGGGTGAAACTCATTTAGAGGTACATGTAAAAGCTGCATAAATTATGGACAAGTATCACCAGACTAAGATTTGAGTCAACTTTTCTGCTATCTTGAAAAATACATAAAGATAGAGCCACTTACTTAAAAAATAATTGGGACTGTGGACTTATGATGAATTGCTATTAGTTCAGTACAACCATGGTGAAAAAATTTCCCTAAAGAAAAACATATCGCCATTTTAATAGTATCGCTTACACGCGACGTCTTATCAACGTCGAGTCAGAATGGCGTCTTTTCAACGTTGAGATGTTGTGTGACGGCTGGTTAGGACGATATATTGTGTTACAATAATATAAGAAGATATACCTATGCTTATAAGCTGTAACAGAATGATTGATACGTAACTCATCCACATGTCATGTATGATCTGTTTTCATATTAAAAGTCAATCTATAAAATAACACTTTATTATGCTTTTCATCTACAACCTTATCTAAAATCAAATGAACAAACTGAAGATGCGTTACGTGCGCGAAGGATTGATTCGTTGTCATAACAACAACCACTCCTTCGTAAATATACTTACGTCAGAACATGAATGCGTAAGTGTAAATATAAACTCTGGTGGAAGGTGTTATGCCAACGAGCTGTCGTTAAAAAGAAACTAGTCAGTCACAAACTCAGTTGGCAAAAACTTGTTCAAAGTCCGCACGATAGAACAACGTCTTTGACTTGATCTCACAAAACATTAATGCTAGCTCTAAATATTAGATATTCAAGAAATTCCAGTTTCAGTGGCAGCGTCTTATTCATGACATCTCACAATAGGATTATCTTTGTACTGCATTACTGTTAAATACTGCCAGTTATATATTGAGTCATTACACGAACAACTCCATATATGGTAATACTCGGTTCGTATAACAAAAGCAAATTTTTCAACCCATTCCAGGACGTGATCGGGTTTCTATTGTGTCATTTGTAAACAATGATTAAAATGATGGAATTTTCAATTGTATTTATAAATACATCTTCGTGAAATTTCTTGCAAATATGTGAGTTTAAAAATAAAGTATTATGCGGTTTCAACGATCTGATTACCATATTATGTACGATATTACTTTTCGTCTACGTGCGGAGAAGGGTACCATGTCAACGATCGTACCGAAGCACTCAATCAGTGGTAAGTTCGTTGACATATCACTCTTCTTTGTATAGATGTGAATTTGCAGGGAAGATTTATATTTGCATCTAGCACAATTATGTATGACATACCAAATCAGTACACGGCCTTGGATCAACGAAAAAACAACGTCACGGAGTCATTGTTTCCACGTTGATCCGACATCATTAATAGTGTAGGTTTTGCATATTTACCCAATGGGTACTCGATGTCAAAACGACGTCTTTTTGAGGTTGATTAAACGTCTAGTACCTGCAGGGTAAAGTTCATACCGATTGTTACTTGTTTGCGTACTTCTGTACATTTAGATATAGCAAGCAAGACTGAAGATAGCTCTCAAACGAAATTAAAATTTTGGTCACAAGAAACTCGAATTGGATCTCCTTGTATGATATGTAAAATTCAACTAAATCAGTATTTTATCTTTTTCGCAGATATCCTTGAGTTCAGATTACTACTGTGTGTTAGCCTGAGAAATATATATCACAAAGCACCCTGGGACTATGAAATATATATCACAAAGCACCCTGGACTATGAAATATATATTACAAAAACATTTGCACTAGCCTATGAAACATATATCACATGATTTTAGCACCAGCCCATGAAATGTGTATTGCGGAATACAAGCAGCACTCTATGAAATATATATCACAAAACATTAGTGCTAGTCTATGAAATATATATTACAAAGCATTAGCACTAGCCTATGAGATATATATTACAAAGCATTAGCACTAGCCTATGAGATATGTACAACTATACATTAGAATACATAAGCACTAGCCTATGTATATATCACAAAACCAAAAGCACTAGCCTATGTATATATCACAAAAATCATAAGCAATAGCCTGAAATTAGATCACAAAACATTGACACAGCCTATGTATATATCACAAAACATTAGCACTAGCCTGTATATACAATATTGAGGTCAACATAATTAAGTAATAAGATACGATACATAAACTGCTCTGACAAACTATTTATTATCCATCACTTTGGTTCAAAGAAGTTTGTAATCAACTGGAATACATATACGTGTTGCTTGATAAAGTTTCAACACTATCTACCATGCGGAACTTCGATCAAACTTGATAACAGTGCACAGATAAAAAAAAACACTGTTAAAAGCTGGAAAGATGTTTGCTTTTGGAACATATTAGATTTGTTAAATCAATAAAAAATTGTGTCGTTTTGACATGGTTGGAATATAATTACTTAGAAAGACTTATAGGTAATCACCAGAGGTACTCTTTGCTACTTTCACAATATTAAGTTATGGTCTAAGCTTTAGACTCTGGGTAGGCAGCCGGGAGAAAAAGAACGCGAGGGAAAAAACCGAGAAGAAAATAAAGCATAAAAAAACGCGGGAAACAAAAAAGAAAAATATCACGTATTTCCGTGTTTGACTAGTCGGTCTTTCTGGTTTTATCTTCCGATTTTCTCAGCTTGATTCCCACTTAGACTATTCTCTAGTCTATCAAGTTATAGCAAGTTCTACCTCCGTGGTTATATAAGATATCTGCAGATACATCAAAATAAATTTTTTCGTGTAAACTCCAAGTAGGAAATCATTTTGTTTCACTATTCTCGCAAAGTCAAACGGTGATGGCGTCTTTACTTATCCAATTTTTTTTTTTAAGTATTATTGAAGAATTTATATTTTTGTTGAAATAAATACGAAATAGGTAGAAGAGAAAAGAAATCAGTTCTAGTTTCATCACTCGTGCACGACTTTATATAAACGTTGATTTCCACAAGGCGAGAGCCAAAAGAGAAGACATTTACTATTGGTATAAATTGACGTCACACTATGTGTGACGTCGGTTTCTACCAATGGAATGTCTTCTTTTGGCTTTCGCAGCAAATTTTTGGCCTCATGGAAATCTAATATCATACTTATCTTACAACATGAATTAGAGGGTATAATTTGAAATTTATATTGTCTTCTGGGGACACTCCTCTTTGTGCGGCCATTTTACTTTTATGACGTTTTTATTTATTCTTAGCTAGGAGGATAGTTTTTAGGAACCAACCTGTGTTATTACGCTTTTCACAGTACAAACCCTCCGATATTAGACGTGTATCCGACGTCGAGACATTAAAATATTTAATACGTAGATGACATGACACGTACTGACTCAATGAACAATATTAGCACGAACAGGTTTTGGAATACGCCACACACACCAATGTCATTTTAACAATAATACGACTATTTGAAATGGTGATTTAACTTGCTCATACTTTTTATCAAGACACAAGAAAAATATTTCCTCAGATTATGTTTAAAAATTCGATCGATAGGTGCACTTGTATAAACAAAATACTCAAGGAGAGGTGAAAGTGGCGCTTATTCCAGAGAGGCGGTTATTCGAGAGAGGTCGACGTTGAAACAACGACAAAATGGTTTTGATTCAACGTCGATCCGACACCCTCTGCTCTATGCTTTCTGCTCACTGGTAATATGTTAAATAAAAGACATCACCTGTGGAGGAGTGTTTGTTTTAGTACAGTTTTCAGCTTGGAAGCTGATGACTGTACTCACATACACTCCTCCACAGATGATGTCCGACAGTTATCTGAAAAGTGAGCTGAAAACGAATATGTTCTATGAAAAGATATCATCCTCTGTACATATATCATATAACATATATTGTCGATTACAAAAGAGGATGGCTGACCGAAGTTCATCACTGTTCAGACGATCAAATATGATATTAAGTTTTTTTATCTGTCTAAAATAAATATGTTAAGAAATAAGATAGAAAACTGTGACAAGTCTTTTTCAGACAACAGTTCTTCTAACCAATAACCTATTCGGTAAAAAAGTTTTTCAAAGTCAGCAGTAAAGACACTAGAGCAACGTTCACTAGGAAATGAAGCAGTGAAAGAGAATCCAATTATGTCGTCGAAATCAACCGTTTTAAAAAGACGTGGTTTTCAGACATTAATACGAAGCGTCAAAACAACGCTCTTCGACGCTGATTAGGTGTCTACGTAACTCCCTTCGCATGGAGACAGGTAACAATAGAGTTTTTCTGAATTACTTAAGTATGACGTCACTATAAATATTTTATACCTTTCAAAATGGTTGCTAAAATGTAAATCAAAGACGAAATTTCCGAAAAAATAATTTTTGAAACTTCTTAAAAAAATGGAGTTTCTTGAAAACGAGACCAGACAGGACAAGAGAGCATTTCTTGAAAACGAGACCAGACATATATATATATTTGTTTTTATCAAAATGTGTCTAAACGTACCATACGAATCGAATGACATTTCCCATGATATTATGTAGTTTTCATTGTTATATGATTTAATCCTATCTCTATTGGAAACTCTCTATTGGACTATTTAGGAAAAATCTGGGGAGGGAAATTGTGCCCCGTCTTTATGTTTCTTCTGAACTATAAATGGTATGGTTGTGAAACTTGGTACCAACTTGTTTAATTGGGTTAAAAATATGCTGACATTGACACATTTTTGGTGACATCATCATAATTGATCATATTCTAAAAATATCCTTAGACCATCTGCCTGCATCATTACTTACTCTGCAGTATCAAATTAACAGGGGGGATGCTTATTAATTTTTGGAAAATTTTTCAACACCTCCCCGCTCTTATTCCAATCCCCCCGCTAATTAACTTTTAGGAAATCAACAATAGCATAAAATAGTCAACTCACTAAAAAGCTAAAAGACACGCTAAAAATAACACGAAGTTAGAATAAATTAACTAATGTACTACCATCATAAATGTAAGAAAAGTACTGCATGACTAGCTATTAATTAACACAAATTAACTAATGTACTACCATCATAAATGTAAGAAAAGTACTGCATGACTAGCTATTAATTAACACAAATTAATTTCAGCAATATGTTTAAAATAAAAGTTAATTTCCAATAATTCAGAATTGTTTTTTAATAACAAATCACATCCTATTAAAAAGATTTAACAGGGGAACAATGTGCCCCCTAACCCAGCCCCCTTCACACACACAATAGAAATAGGAGCCAGGGAAAAATCTATATAGTTGTACTCTCTCTTACCTAACTGATAGTACATTTTTTAAATTCATAGTTTGGAAGGGAAGGTGTTAATAGAAATGGAATGTTTCTGGATTAGATACGACAGATTGGAGGTAGGTAATAATTGGAGGAGGGGGAAATTATGATTGTTTTTATTATTTCTTTTTATTTCTCTCTTTTACTTTGGATTTTATATTCTGTTTCGTTTACTGAAAGTATAAAATATAAGTGCAACAAATAGAATTGACAAGTTCTTACTAAAGTTATCTAGTTGAAAAGCAAGAAATCATTCTTCTTACTGGTATACCTTGTTGTGAGATATTCTTGAACGTTGGGAGGAGAGTCTTAATTAATAGAAATGGATGGGGATGTTTTCGTAAAATAGAGTTTACCTCCTGGTATACGATTAGGTAAGAGTAAGTACATAATCTCAGGTGGAACACGTCACGTTGCAAAAGACATTGCTTGACACTATACCTAATTCCTATTAATTTTCGCACCCCTGTTAAGTTAATTTTCACTATAGGCGATAAATCTGCGGCGATAACCAAAAACAGACATTACATTGGTAGAAATCGACGGCGTGACGTCAATTTCTACCAAATGGAATGTATTTTTTTGGCTTTCGTCGCGAATTTGTTGCCTCGTGGAAATCAGCGCACAACTTCGTACTTTTCAAACTATCTATGAAGTAAGAAAAAAAGAAAAATCAAATGTTTATAAAACTCAAATCAACTGCCGAATATAACCTGAGGAAAGAGTTAAGAACACTCCTCCGCAGATCATGTTCAATAGTTATCTTCAGTCTTAAATATTTTCCAACAATCGATTTTCTTAATTTTCTCTCTCCTAGCTATGTTTCTAGTCATTTTAAAATTATTTACCTTGGACAAACTGCGCTAAAATGGTATACTTAGTTACATGCTCCTATGTTTGCAAAATTTTACTGTTGTAAAATTAAAGGGGAGCAAAGAAGTAGAAAGAAAAAAAAAAAAAAAAATAACTATAAAGAGAAATTGTAACCTGAAATATTATAACTTTCCGAACAACTAACTTTTTACCTAAAATTATTGTCACCTTGAAACTTTGGGGTATATACCATAGTCTAGGTGACAACAATAAGTTATTGTCGAATATCTGTGGTGTATACGTCTTCTTCAAAATATCTTCTCTCTGTCGTTTTTTATAATACGTACACACACATAATTGTAAGTCGATTGGTCATCTACATATTATGCAATGTTATTGTAATAAATGTTCTTCTTCGTATATGTTTTTAAAATACAGTGTAAAAGGGATCTAATTACATACAGACTAATGTCACTCTTGCAAAATACTTACGCTCTCCATTGTTTGGTATGAATTTTCATAAAATTTTCTGTTGTCTCCAAAAATACATAATGTTTCTGCGGAGTAGTTAATACAAAAATAACTTCTAAATATCGACTACGTTATCGGGGAGAATGCGGAGAACAGTGATCTGGTTAAAAGTTTCTATATGTTTTCTTCCCCCGACTCACAATTTACCCCAATTTTTCTCCCTAACCGAAACATGAAACTATAAGAGATTTCTTTATAATGTCCAACAGCAACAAATTAACAATTTAGCAACATACTAGATTCGTTTCAAAATATCTGCTAGTCCGATATCAGTACTACTATTGTATCATGTGTTTAGTCCGATATCAGTACTACTGTATCATGTGTTTACACTTTTCAATGGTCCAATTAAGGAATCCAATTTTCTGTAGTTGAACATTCCTTATTTCGATATTTACATCGTATGCGCACTAATATTCGAACTAACAATAATGAGAAAAATGTGATCCAATAGGTTTGTTTAAAATGCTGCGAATCGAGACAGAAACATAAAAAGGACGCACAATTAGTATACATCGACTGAGATAAAGATGGTAGACTAACTATTACGTCTTTCATTTTGCTAATAAGTTAATATATATAACACTTCAAACACAGCTAAAGGGATACGTCGAAAGGCCTTTCTGATTTAATTAGAAATAAGTATATTTTTATTTACCCATAATCACGTGACATTTTATTTTTTAACTTTTCGAATTTAATTATGGATACGATTGATCATGAATTGTCAACCTCCATATAAGGCTTTGTTTTGAGAAAATATTCATTTAAGGTTGATTTCCACGAGGTGAGAAATTCGCCGCGAATGCTAAATGAAGACATTCCATTGGTAGAAATTGACGTCACACATCGTTTGACACCGATTTCTAACAATGGTATGTCTTATTTTGGATTTCACGGCGAAAGTTCGCGTCGTGGAACTCAACCGTATGGATGAAGGTGTTTGTTTACTTCTTGTCATTTTGATCTTCTCCCTTGTTTTTATCTACTAACATAAATATATTATTTACTTAGTTGCTATGGTGATATGCAATATTTGCATTTTAAGTTTCAAAATAAAAATGTTACGTCATGGTAGCCACTGGCTACCATCTATATACTAGATAAGAAAAAAAACAGCTATTAAAAATTGATAGCCACCTAGCTCCCAGGAGCTTTTTTCTCATTCCATGAAAACTATAGCAGCTCTGAAATCCATGTTAATTCATTTTATCCTTACGGTTGTTCCATTAGGCGGAAAATTCCGGGCGAAAACCAAAAGAAAACATCCCACACGTACGTAGAACAATGTCAATTTCTAGTCAATGAAACATCCCCAGAGATGAAAATATATTAATAAACGCCCCCTCTAACAAGCGCCCATGCAAACAAAATTTAAGATTTGTTCTTATCGTAATCTATCGAGTTATCCTTTTCACCAAGAATTGGCAATCTGAGAACTATATGTTTTAAGAACACTGCTGCAATATCCGATTGCAATTTCCAAACAAATATGACTGCTTCGTAGCACTTCGTATGTTTGCTAAACCGCACTATTAATCCAAAGCGTTTTATAATGCTTCATAATGGCTGCCACTTTTAGCACAATGTAAACAAAAACACGAAGACACAGTTAGAGAACCCTGGGAAAGCCCAAAACCGAGGGCACCTGACGTCGATCAACTTTGGTAGAACGACAAAGCGTCGGATCATCGCTGAAACAACGTCAACGTGACCGATCAATGTTGAATCAACATTAAAGCGAGGTTTTGATTTCCATGGTTACAAAATTGTGTGATCATAGTGACAAAGTAACTATATGCGTAATAAATTTGATAAACTATTTATTCGGACGATGTAACAGTTATTTTGGTGTTATTGTGCATCTGTTCGGTTTTATTTTTGACGGTATTTAAATTTGGCTAAAATTATTTAAAAAGAGCTGAGATTCCTATGATTTATAGCTGAAAACTAACCCATGCAAAAATATATAGCCATTTTAAGGATTCGTCTTCGATGAAGTGAATTGTTGACAAAAGCACACGCGCAACTTTTTAAGAACACAAAATAATCTGATCTCCCATAAAACACATTCTATGTACAAAAATGTTGAAAAGAATAAACAATTGTATACCTTCTCTACAAGTTAAAACTATATGACGGATGTAGCTCAGGATTGATCTCCATACCGGTAAGCAACGTCTAATCAACGGCAGAAATACGTCGTTTTGGCATTGCGACGTCAAAACGACGTCTTTTGAACGTTGATTAAACGTCGCGTGTCCACTGGACTATCATAAATACAGGGCTTCTTAATGCTTTTTGAAGAGAGTACGCCGTCTTCCCTTCAAAAAATGAAAACAAGCCCTGGGGAAGAGGTTAATAGAGATGGATATGGTAACTTACATATCTGCTAACTAAACGATGATATAAATTATATACGACAAACGTGACTTTGTTTTTTCGAATATAAATTTTCTTCTCCCACTTGTTTGTTACCTGTCTGCCTACAATAATAAACTGATAATGTTTCATAAAGGATTATCAATTTCGTACCTAGTTCCCCTGGACACGAGGGACGTGAACAATAACACGTAAATTATTTGTGAATGTCTAAACAAGTCATGTGACATTATTAGTATTATCACTAACTGAAAGGCGTTAAGGCCAATCTCCATGCAGCGACTTTTGAGCGAGCAGCCGTCAGCGATCAGTTGTGAACATGCGCAGTTGCGTTGTTTACACTTTTTGCGCAACATGAGTTGTTCGCTGGCGGCCGCTAAGAACAGGGTATGATTTCCACGAGACGAAAAATTCTCTGCGAAAACCAAAAGAAGACATTCCATTGGTAAAAATAGACGTCACGCGGTGTGACATCAATTGAATTTCTTCTTTTAGATTTTGTAGTAAATGTTTCGCTATACTTTGAATGAGCGAGACCCACATCGTGAGAGATTACCGAATGCATGACACTACACAAAAAGGAAGTTATTGCATTGCAACAAGTTCTACTTTGAGCTTCCAACGCCTCGTTTTCATGTATTTGTGAATAGTTCTATACATGCTCCTCTGTATACAGATTGTGTATGACCATTTTGCAGCTCCATACGATATATATTCGCAATCATTGTTTATCACGCTGTAAGAATCCGAAGATGAATTTTAGAAGAACACCGAATGAACTAAAATACGAGAATATTTGACTTTTGTTCTCTAAGAAGGTGGAAGTAACACTAGAACTCTTAAAGCTGCACCCCTGATTCATAGGCCTAGTGTCAGTTTTTTGACCGTGTACCAAGAATAAGGTATCGTAAAAATTGATACGAGTTTCATTACACTCGGAAAACAGCCCGAGAAATATCCGGGAGCGTGTTCATACAAACTCTATTCCATGTGTAAGTGCATGACTTTTGATTTGAATAGTGTAGTAGTTAACTAGCGTCTGAATTTATAGGCTAGACAAAAAAATATTTTTGAAAGCTAGCCATAAACAACATACTTGAATTTAAAAGTAACAAGAAGCCGAATCGGCTTATACGTTTTTGAGTGGTGGGCTACAGACATCCGAGTATAGTATATTCATTGGTGTTATATAAATTTAGCCTATGAGCGAAGCACATTGTCAATTGCAGCTGGGGTCCAGGGGCGCTGTAAGCCTCTGGTGGGGCTTAACTAATACAATGTTAGTGCTAAGTCCTAAAAAAATTCTTTATTGTTAGGTGATGCATTTTTCTACCTCAAGAGATCACAGATTAGGAGATTAGGCATTTTTTGTAACTCATTACTTAGTTTGTAATAACGTGTGTGTTTGTGTGTGTAGGGGAAAGGGAAGGGATGGCAGGGAAGGCAGGGAGGCAGGACCTGATAAGTAGTATATGTGCTGTGGTGAAACAAAATGTGCATGTAATATAAAACTAGATCAGGCTTCAACAATTTCCGCTCCATTTCTTGAAATTAAGCATCTGCTACGGATTGCTTGCTGCTATTGGACAGAAATATAAGTGTATGCTCGATTATCCTGTTACAGAAATATAAGTGTATGCTCGATTATCCTGTATGCTTCTAAACACTTCCCTCGTCTCTGGCGCAGAAGTTGAATTAGACTAGCAAGTGTCTCCTGGTCATTTTTTAATTGGGTAATTTTACCAAATAGACATAAATAATTTAAAGACCAAAATTTTCAGATTTGAAAATTGCTCAAACACAGCACAAGCTTTTGAAAGGACGTGACTTTGATATTTAAAGCAATACATTCAAATATGTCGTGCAGACATTTCTATGGATCACCCACGGAACAGAAAATAAAAGAAAAAGTTGAAATGGCTTTAACTTTTCTGGTTGGCAGAATGCCGTAAAAACAGAATACAATCAACGTACGTTCGAACAATCCAAGGGAACACAACAATTCCTTCGAAATAGCATAATGTTGAATATCGCAGTGTTTTCATTCCTTTTGTTTTTATCTTTTTGCTTTCCTTCCATTTTACTACTCTATTGTTTTTAACTTAATATTTTAGAGTAAGTTTTTCATTTTTTAGAAATGTAAATAAATAAATATAATATACAACTTCACTTTGATTTATTGCTTTCAAATATCAAAGTCACGTCATTTCAAAAACTTGTGTTGTGTCTGGGCAATTGTCAAAGTACATATATTTTCAACAATAAGAAATGGAAGAGAATAATAAAGAATAACAGAATAATGGACCAATGGTAGTTTTCGTTCTGTTCAACTTTACATAGAAGTACTCTGAAGTATCAAATTCAACAGGGTCGCTTATCAAAATAACGTGAAGTTAGAATGAATTAACTAAACGGTTAGTTCTGTACGTTAATGTCAGAAACTTTCGCAAGAAGAAACTTACGCACATAACCACATAACCGCAACCATACCAAACTATAATCTCATACCATAAACCTATAAACCTAAGTTTAATAAAATAAAATGGTCTGCAAAATATCAATTTTAATTTTTTAAAAAAAATCGGAAAAATCTGGTCTGTAAAATATTACTTCAGACGGTGGCTCACAGACGGTGTACGATGGTCATGAACGGTCGCACGGTACGCGGTGGACGGTGCACGGTGGATTTCACCAACGCCATAAAACATAAGTCTTAACCAGGAAGAATATATTTTTTTGGAATATATATATTTTTTTGGTCTGTAAAATATAAATTTTAATTTTTTCAAAAATACCTGAAAAATCTGGTCTATAAAATATTACTTCAGACGGTGGTTTATAGACGGTGGACGGTGGACACGAATTGTGGCACGGTACGCGGTGGACAAAGGAACGGTGGACGGTAGATTTCACCAACGCCGTTGAAACTCTAGGAAATCAACCCAGAAGTCCAATAAAGTTTAGTCAGTATTACAGACTAGCTCTTGTAATGATAACAATCACATCAATCATGCAAACATCTCTTTGCTGGACTACATTAACAAAAAATCAAAATAATACATTCTTTGAAACGGCCAGCACAGCTAATGCACAAATAACTAGCATGGAAAGTAGAATTATCTTGGAATATGAATTACACTGGTGGCACCACAGTATAAAAATTAGTTACGCACGCTAACCATAAAGTAGAACACGACACCTATTTGAGAAAAGTTTTGGATCATCTGCTTTTATTTATTCTGCGGCTCTAATTGGTCAATTTAGCAACTTCATGGTGCTGAATTTTTTATTGGCAACTTCGTTGCGTCGTTTATCACAAAAATTCGAAATAAGACAGGCCAAAGTGGAAATGAAACTTTTAAAGATGAATTAATGTCTACTCTATAATTGAAAAAATGAAATATTTATGCCTAAATCATTTACGATATAAACAATGTTGGATACATTTGGACCAGTTCTAGAATACAACCACCAATATGGGAACATACGGAGGCTCACATTATCACCGTTAAAATAAAATACATACCGTTAACATAAAAGAAAACTTTAATAAGGTTATACATAAGATATACCAATGAGACTGAAATAACATCATCACATCCAACACCATATTGAATATTCCAGTGCAATATACGATAAGGTTATTAATGTCAGATTTCAATAGGAGCACATCACGATCGGACCGAAAAATTGTCAAGTTGTTAATGGCGTAGAATATTTTGCGGTGCTTTTTACTTATTTACTTATTTTCGCGAAAGTCTCCGAAAAAAAACTGAAACTCAGTTTACTGTGAAGGTTTATTCCCCCAACATATCCGAAATGTAGTGACTGCGAAAGTTATTCCTGCCCAAAAAAATATTAAAAGAACAAAAAAAATCATTTTAACGCTATTTCTTTGACAAATAAATCTATGTTAACATTTTTCCTTTCTTGTGTTTTGTTTTGTAGGATCCTACTTTGATTACAAAAATTTCGTACCAAAAGATTTGGACATTAATTTCAAAAAATGCCACATATTCAGTTTTTATTAAAAAAAACTGCCCGAAATCGTCCGAAATAAAGTTTGCGGATATTTGCTTTGTCCGAAAATAAAATCGTCTGAAATATTTTGTACTAAATGTAGGCGTACGCAAAAGGAAACATGCAATTATTTTTTGTTGAAATTCAGATTCACGACAGTTAATTTCAGCAAAAAAACATAAAATGTAATAATATGTTCTAAACGCAAAATATAGTTCTGCAAAATTACAATAATTTTGTGCTCTCTAAAAGTTCCTTCCTCATAAATACATTGATACGGAATATTTCTGAAGAAACATTTTTGGCGAAGGACTTCGGCTAAAAACTTTCCGACGAAGTACATTTCCCTTTTTTTATTTGCTTCCTAGAAATTTAGAAAATTGCTCGATAAAGTAAGAGAAATCCTAAATATAGGTTTCTGACCGACTGTTTTCAATGTTAATGTATTTGAGTTATTCGAAGTATCCGATAACTCGAACTTCAATTAGTATAGATACAAATAATTCCAAGTGAAATAAATAAAAGTACCTTAACCATATTCGGTATGGGGGGATGTACAAAGTGTCCGCCTTATTTTCTTGTTATCATAACTTCTGAACAAATGGCTATTGTGACTACCGTAATGCCTCGATTAAACGCCGGGGGCGTTTATTAAATATTTTCATTTGCAGAGGGGGCGTTTAATCGAGGGGGGCGTTTAAAAG
>JAULBZ010001765.1:0-20808 GCA_032360805.1 Neoturris breviconis | reverse complement strand
TTTTCAGCCAAGTTGGCTGAAAATATTCTGAAAAATCTCGCCTCCACAGTGATGACCGGCTGTTATTTCGAGCCCTGATTTTATGTAATTTTATTAGGCAACTTTTACTTGAAAAGAAAGAGTTTGAATTTGTCAAAAGGTTAGAAGAGGAAGAAGAAGAACGTTCAAAAATGCCTGTAAGATGATTTCATTATTTATTTGGTTCCTTCCCTTTACTTTTGTGGATGCATATGCAGGATGGTAATCTCAGAATGTAAAGTAAGTTGCACTGTCGAAATAAGAGTTAGTCACTTCAGAGGAGGGATTTTCTATCATAGTTAGCCTGAAGCTATGCTCTAAAATTACCCCATCCACAGTGATTTGGTTTTATTTCAGCCTCTGAGCTGTACATGAATTTTAAAATAAAGAGCTGATTGTACCAATTAAATTGAGATTCTGGGACTCAGTACGAAAGGGTGTTAAGACAACGAACTTGCAATGAATTGGTTGAAGAAACCAATCCATTGCAAGATCGTTGACTCAGTACTGTCCTCTGTAGATTTTAAGATAATAATCTGTTAATGTTCATTGTAGATTGTTTTTCTATTTATGTTGCATATACTCGTAACGTCTGTGTAAGGAAACTTACCTACTAATTTTACCATATCTGTTTATTTTTAGGGTAGGAAAGGTAAATCAGCTAGAAGGACACTTCGAATAAAACAAAAGACTTTACGTGGCTCTCCTTTGAGGTTAGTTTTGGTTCTTGTTTAAATATAAAAAATAAAAGCCAACTCAAAAGATTCACAGTTTCGTAAGGAGCATTATTGATTATCAAATAACACATAACAGTGTTTGTAATAAGAGTAATTAATCACTGTGGAGGAGGGAGTTTTAAGCATAGTTCTAGGCTTTATAGCTTGAAGCTATTCTCGATTAATCTCCTCCACAATAAATGTATACTCTTATTTCAAACACTACATAAACAATTTGGCTGGGAATAAGTGCAGGGCTCGAAATAACACAACAAATTGGCTGAAAATATTCTGAAAAATCTCTCCTCCACAGTGATGACCAGCTGTTATTTCGAGCCCTGAACAAATATGGCTGGGAATAAGTGTAACATACATAGCACCCTCTGGTTAGAAAGTTATTTGAAACCATATCTGAGTTTCCTGTATGTAACTTTTACATGAGGCTAAATGGGCTATACTAAATATTTCCCCATTTTTGCATCTCTAGTTTGTTCTGTATTTCTCAGTTGTTTTCTTCTCAGTTGTTTTCTTGCAAACATTATACAGGTAAGCTGATATGCTGACTAGACGTTGGGCGTTTTTTGTATGTAGTGCGCCGACAGGGTTACCCTGGAGGTTTTTTAGTAGTACTTAAACTCGAAGTTTAGAAAACCTACCCTCATACAAACAAGTAGCAGCAATGTCATGTGGCGACGGCAGCATGCTTCGGACAAAAAGGGTCAAAATTGCTTTTTTGGTCCAAATGGTCTGAAAAGTTTATTTTGGTCTATCAGGCATTACAATGGCCTTTTATTATTTAATAGTTGATAAAACATTCATAATTAGCAAATATAACAATATAATTAATTGTTCTAGCTAAATTTCCATTTTCGCCTTTTAAGTCAGGTTTTCATGGGTAATGCGATTGGATACTCACATTTCGCATGAAATGATGACGTATGGGAATTTTTATTACATTTTCGGATAGTAGAGAGCCTGGAGTGTATTGTGACCAAGTTTCAAGTAATACGGAGCAGTAATTCAAAAGTTATTACAGATTATTAGACCACCAAAAAGCCCGGGTTTTATGGGGTTAAGACTTAGTACTTAGCATCTTAGGACTTTCAGCAAACTCAACAAATTTTGATGCTTTATTTGTACACATGCTCTTGGTACAAATGTGAATTTTTGTGCAGTTTGTCTTGCTAATCAAAATTTAAATATTTTTGTTTATAAGTTGAAATTCCGAATTTTTGCAAATTTTGCAAATTTCACCTTGTCTCGTTAGGGATTGTAGATATGAATACTAGAGTCCTTTACTATATCTTCTGATTGTTAGCCTACGATATACACTTCCGCTTGTTTAGTTCGGTCTATGCGCAGATGTCACATTTTCTGTTATGAATCTTGATTCTCTCTGGATCCGCAAAAACATAAACAAAGAATTTAACCAATCGGCTGGTTATATTTCTTCGGTTTTTGTTGGTAGTTGTTTGAACATCATTGCACATGCGATTGTAGTCCTGAAAATCCTGGGATTATTTTTAACTGAAAATTTGACGTTTGTGCAATAGTTTGAGATTTATTAAGATCTATTCTCGTCGGCTACTGAATGTACACTAATTTTAATGTTTCAGCTTTGTTTTTGTTTTTAGAGTGATATGAAATGTTTTCAAGACAAGAAAATCGATACCACGTTAATTGAAACTGATGAGAAAAACCTATGGAAGAACCCATATAAATGTAACATCTGTGAAAAAACATTTGCCCAATCTTCTGAACTTGGGAGGCATGTGAAGATGCACGCTAGAAAGAAAATGTGTGAAAAGTGCAATAAAATATTTCCTCGGCTTGATGATCTTAAAACTCATATGAGAATACATACTGGTGAGAAACCATATAGTGATATAGGCGATATTGCTGATGTAGATGACGACAGTATACATGGTGAGAAACCATATATGTGTGACATTTGTAAAAAAAGATTTTCTAAGTTTGGTATTCTTAAGACTCACAAGTTAATACATTCTGGTGAGAAACCGTATTTGTGTGACATATGTCAAAAAGGGTTTACTCAGCTTGGTAATCTTAACATTCACAAGAAAATTCACTCTAGGGAGAAAACATATGTGTGCGGTATATGTGATGCAATATTTACTCATGAAGATAATCTTATTGATCACCAGAGCGTACATAGGGACATAGTGAAGTTATATAAATGTGATATTTGTGGAAAAAGATTTTCTCAGTTTGGTGGTCTTAAGACTCACAAGTTTATACATTTTGGTGGGAAAAATTATGTATGTGACATATGCGAAAAAGGTTTTAATCAGCTTAGTAATCTTAAGACTCACAAAAGAACACACACTGGTGAGAAACCATATGTGTGTGACATATGCGGAAAAGGATGTAGTCAGCTTGGTAGTCTTAAGGTGCATAAGAGGATTCACATCCGTGATAAAAAAATTAATACTGGCGATGAATGAGAATTCACACTACTTATGAGAAACGATATAAATGTAAAATCTGCAAAATGAAATTTGCACGTTGCAATAATCTTCAGTAACACTAAAAGATTCATACTGGTAATAAACGACTTGTTTTAAAATTTATTATGGAATAAAGCAAAAGAATATCTAAAATGATACAATGAAACCGTTGAACAGCATAGATATGAATAATGTAATGTGTCTAATCATAAAGCTTCTCCGTATTTCATTCTTTTGAGGGTTATCCTCTAAAAAATTAATCTCATGTCTTAAGACAAGTTGGATCATTGCAGCTTGCTATTTTGTATCTTTATTTCATCGGAAGATCGGCAAAATTAAATTTGCACGTCGTAATAATTTTCAGTGACATCAAAAGATTCATACTGATTATAAATGACTTATTTTAAGATTTATTATGCAATAAAGCAAAAGAATATATAAATGATACAATGAAACTGTTGAACAGCATACGTATAAATGTTAATAGTATAATGTGTCGAGTCATATACATTTTATAAATTTATATTGAAGCCTATGAATCTTAAAGTTGTTATGAATATTTATTTCCACAAGGAAACAGAGGCGATTTTTTGCACTTCAAACATCACATTGTGGAGATGGCTCCGGCCACCTGTTTTTGTATTTGGTATCGGCATCCGTAGCATTATTTTAGAAGGACTAGTCGCACTGTTTTTAATTTTGACTACTCTGTCCAATGTTTTGGACAAAAAGGGTCCAAATTGCATTTTCGGTCCATTGGACTGAAAAGACGTGGTATATTTCTGAAATTTTGTATTGGCATTTTAGGCAATGTTGCAAGACCGTTGGCTTATTTTTTTTTGATTTTGTCGATTCTAGGAACGATCAAAAGGGTAATTTTTCCAAGAATGGAGTCCTAGAAAGTATTTTGAAAACTTGAATTGAGGTTTTAACCACATTCATAAAAATATTGAGGCTAAAGTAAATAGTTGACTGTGCCCCTACAGGTATTAAATTTTGAGGGTATTAAATTTTGTGAAATTAAATACCCGCAAAATCTAATTATTTTTTTATCAATTATTTGTATTTTTTTAAATTTTGAGGGTATTAAATTTCGTGAAACTAAATACCCGCAAAATCTAATTATTTTTTTATAAATTATTTTTATTTTTATAAATTTTGAGGGTATTAAATTTTGTGAAATTAAATACCCGCAAAATCTAATTATTTTTTTATCAATTATTTTTATATTAGGAGCATGGCGGGGGATGAAATTAGCCTGTGTGCATCAGCCTGTGTCTTTCAATCATGCCTAAAGAGAATGTAATCCTCCTAGTGAAAGGCTATAGGAAGGTCAAACAGTATGCGAATAAAACGAAAACGACAGTGGAAGTGAATGGTGGGAAGGGAATGACAGGAGTAGCTATTTAGATTTGTTTGATGATGAAAATTCGTTTGATAATTATAATTTTTTGAAATATAGTTATTTTATGTTATTTAAATTTTTTTCTCTACTTGTGAAATTTTATACCCACGAAATGTAAATTTTGCTCAAATTCGCAAAAAAATTAATATCCACAAAATTCAAAATTTTGCACCTGAAAATTTAAATACCTTTAAATTACCTTATGGGAAGAAACGAATGCGGAATAAAGGAATGTGGAAGAAAAAAATGTGGAATTAACAAATGTGAATTTGCCCTAAATTTGCATTCTTCATTCAAGATTTTCAAATGATTTGCATTCTTAAATTCGATTTTCAAGCGCTTTGCTTGATTTGTTTATTTATGTTACGAAAAACAGTATACTTTTTTTTTTAGATGAATTAAGTACCAAAAGTATCTGTTTTAATTACTGATTTGCAGTCTTTAATTCTGCAAAATGTGCTTTTTTCGAGGTGCGATTCGCATTATTGTGGAGGGCTCCTCAGTATTTTGAGATGACGAGGGATATGTTTTAGAAAAATAACTTTAAGAATTGAAGTTTTGCTTCCTTCTTCAATTTTGAAGTAAATATTAATGTTATTTACTTTTCATCGTAAGATATTTAATTACTACAATGAGTATCAGTTGATTTTTACAACCTTACATGCCCAATGCGAATTAGAAATATAATAAAAATACACAATATTCTACAATTGTTTTAATAAGGGGTGGGGGTGCATACTATGATACATACATGCATACGTAGACATCCATTAATGCATTCATTCATCCACCACCCACCCATCCATCTATTCATCTATTGCTATTTTTTTAATCTATGTTGTTTCATTTTAGTTTCGTTTTACTTTTTATTATGTTGAAATTGATTCTATAATTCTGTAACCTGTAATTCTGCCATTTTATTTGACTACCTTATTTTCCTGCAATGGGATTGTTGGTGTAAATACAGTACATACAACCCCATATACATATATACATATATACAAAGGTCGGTCGGTCGGTCGGTCGGTCGGTCGGTCGGTCGGTCGGTCGGTCGGTCGGTCGGTCGGTCGGTCGGTTTATTTTCTTGGTTTTACTTTCACTCAGTTTGGTGGACTAGTTTCAATACCATATCTTTGATTGTTGATATTTATTATTATCTATATTCTATGTTATTATCTATATTAAACATATTATTATTCAAGGTGTTGTTAAAATAACTAAACTGACAAATTTCTTTTTTATAAAATAATTCACAAATGAAATATTCGTGTGTTTTTAGCCTGGCAAACAAAGTTTTATCCCACTTTACTTATTAGACAATGTTCCTGAAGAACTACCATTTTGTAATTTGGTACCAGCATGCGAGGCGATATATTAGAAGAACTTGCCAAAAAGTTTCGATTTCGTCCACTCTTTCCTGAGTTTTTGGGTAAAAATGTCCAAATTGAGTTGTCGATCCAATGGATCGAAAAGGCGTTGTACCATCTTAAAATTTAGTATCCGCATTGCGGCAATATTATGAGACCACTGGACAAATCTTTTCGATTTTGTCAACTTGAGACCGAGTATTGACTTTGAATATTGTATTGAATGAGTGGAGCCATATGATTTCTTGATGGATATGACAACATTCAACTAAAAGTTAGCCCAAATATCATACTCCAATGTTAGGAGAATATTTGATATTTTTCCCTGTTCATTAGGATTTAACCATAATTACGTTTAGAAATAGAAAGTGTTTGAAAAATAGCTGTTTTATGAGGTTTTAGCCTTGAATCTTTTTTTGCATTCATTTAGTATAGTAAGGTAGCTTCCTCCCCATTTTTTTAGATATAAAACAAATCAATGATTTTTGTTTAATTTTTTTTTTAGAATTTTAAGAATTCAAGTCTCCATTTGCCCCTTATTCAATTTTGAAATAAATATTAACGTTTAGGATCGTAAAACGTAATTACTAAAACATTGATTTTTACAACATTTTTCATTAGTCCTTATGCGAATTAGAGATATAATCGCAATACACGATTCAACAGAGACAAAATATATTTTCTATTGCATCATGTTAATGACTAGATTTTACCTGGAGGGTAAAAATCCTCTGCCTTGTGAATTTTTATTATTAGCTTTTTTATGTGCGTCAAAATGAATGAAATTTCACACCTATTACGAACGCTTTTATGGAAAAAGAATTGGTGGTCACTGCAGGTGTCCAGTTACCACGCCCATTTTTAGCCCACTAAACAAACAAAGCTTGGATGGGCTATTGCTATCACTTTGCGGCAGCAGTGGTGGTGGCACCTTTTTTAATAGATCATGTTCTTGAAGTGCTATTATCTTGAAATTTGGTAACAGCATTCATAGAAAAAAGGCTTGCCAAAATCTACTCGGTACAGAGTATTGGTGAAATAGGAATTTTTTAAAAAATGGAAGCTTTGACCACATTCACCCAAATAACATGCCAGAATGATAAGGGAGAAGTGGAGACTTAAATTATTTGAAATTTTGATATCTATGAGGACCACATTTAAATTTTGGTTAAGCAATATCATATCAAAATGATATGGGGAGAATGAGAGAAATATTTTTGACATTTTAATTTTCTACAGACTATGTTGGGAAGCTTCTTCATCAATGATAAGACATTTCTTTTCAACATTATTAATTATATACTCCCAATTCAAATTAGAAATAATGACAATACACAATTAACTAATAAATTAATAAATTGTCTTAATGAATATGTAATCTTCTAGTTCATTCTTCTTTATTTGTTTTTAACTTTAATAACAACCACCATTTTAATGACAACCACCTTGTCTTTAAAATGTTTTATTAAGTGTTAACTTAATAAATTAAGTGTAAGTACATTTAAATCAAACGCATCAAGTTAAAGTAAACTTTATAACACATATTATATGTGTAATGATGTATTGATGTGTAATGATGTATGATATATAATGTGTGTATGCACTTTATATCCACAGTGGATAAGTTATTTTTGAGCATTGCTTCAGGTTATGATTTGAAATTTCACTAGCCTCCTTCGCAGTGACTTGACATAATTTTACTATGATAAAGTTGTTCCAATTGTTTATTTGACTTGAAACTTTATCAACTTAATTAGGCCATGTAAATTTGTGTGTTTATCCTTGATATGAAATTTCACTACTCTCCTCCACAGTGACCTGGCATAATTTTACCTTGAAAAATGTGTAATTGTTTATTTAACCTGAAATTCTACCACCTTAATAAAGACATATTTCAAACACTGTATAATGTGTGTATGCAAATCATATTGATGTGCTTAGGTTTAACTTTCACTTGGATTGGTGGGCTACTTTTAATACCGTTACCTTTGAATTAGTCTGCTATTAAAATAGAGGTTTGAAAAGAGGGCCTTTGTCCTGATGGTTTTGGTTATCAGTCTTCAAAGATAGAAGAATTTGTTTCCAGTAATGTGGGAAATAGGATATGGCTGCTATTCAAGATAGTTAAATCAATATTTTCCTGCAGACCCTATATGTGGTACTTTCTACCCCACTAATTTTATAGAAACAAATTCCCTTTTTTTTCCTCTACGGTCCATAATGTCAATGTTGCTTTATCACGGTTTCAAGTAACATACTCCAGATTAATGTAGTTTCAGGCTACAATAGTGTAGTTCCAGGCTACATACAGGGATACCTCTCAGCACCATCTGGACCAATATTATTTTTCCATATAGGCACGGTAAAATATTTTATATTTGAAATTAAACTCTATGCAATTTTAGGTCAGTTAGATGATGCATCACACAATTTGAGGTAAGGTTATTTTATGTAGCACTTCTAGAATACAACCACCAATATGCAATATGAGGAGGTGTATTACACTAAAACTTATTTGCCATTTACTCAAAGGGTAATTATTATTGGTATCAAGTTGCCTGATACACTGAGATCCAATTAATATTGTCACATTCATGGTTCAGCCATAATTGGAGGAATATAGGATATTGATATACAATTTGAATCTGTCCATACTGTACCGAAATAACCGCATGCTACATATGACATTTAAACGTTTTCTGCATGACCATGTGACAAAAGAGATCTTTATAGAAAACTAATGAAAGTGTCAAAGTTGGTCCTATGAGATCATATGAATGAGATCATATGAGGTGAAGTTAATGTGGCAGATGACATACTGCATTAGAAAAATGATGTAGGTTCTGAGCCAATCAGCAGAGTACAATGGATCGAAATGCGTAGGGAGCAATCATCAACTCGGCTTGGAAGAAATCCTGGCCAAAGTAGATAGTTTTGTCTACATTGGTTTATTTTTTTATTGTTTTAACCATTTTATTTTAGATTTCCATTTAGTCCATTGGTGGTTGTTTTTGTCAAATCATTGAAAACAACAGGTGAGTGAATTACTTTTAGTCGAATCAATTTGAAAACGACAGTGTGTATGTATGATTCTAACCATTTTATTACCAGCACGCTACATTCAAGTATTTTGGTGAGAATAGAGGCTAAACTTGAAAATGCCACCACCTAATGGGAACACAAAATCAAATCAAAATATTCTTCATGCATCTTTTGTATGTGTGACATTGTTAGATGTTATGTGCTGATAGGACAATTCTGAACATCTGAATTTATTTCTTAGGACTTTAAAACTAGGACTTTATTTTTCAGCGGATTTAATTTGCCAAAAGTATGGGGGGTTTTGGCGCAATACGTCCACCGAAAATAAAGTTTGCCAAAATTAAGCAGCTACTAAAAATATTTTAAATTCAAAATTTTGATAAAAAATATTGTTTTTTATTTCTCCTGTAAATTCTTTGGTTATCAATCTCTTATTTAGATGCAATACGTTATATGATCACACCAGTTCTAAAACTTATCTTGGTTTCTCAACAAAATCCTGAAATTCTTACTGATGTTGTATCAAAACAAATAAGTGAAGAATGCAAAGGTGCATACAAAGAATTCTTTTATTTCTGTTCGAGTTGGTTTCAGGCAATGGATATTAAGAATGATAGTGCAAAGTTGACTTCAACTGCATTTAAAAATAAGAACATAGAAGGTGAGATTTATCGTATTCTAATCCTATACAGTATAATTATTTTGTTTATAGCCCACCAAACGATGTTTGGATGGGCTATTGCTCTCAGCTTTCGGCGGCAGTGGTGGTTTGCTTTTCTTAATATGCCATGTTCCTGAAGTGCTACCATCTCGAAATTCAGTACCAGCATTTGTTGCGATATTCAAAATATTTTTGATTTCCTCCACTCGGCCCTGAGTTTTGGGCAAAAAGGGTCCAAATTGAGTTTTCAGGCCATTGGACTGAAAAGGTGTGGTATTGTCCTGAAATTTGATTATGGCATTTTAGGCAATATTATGAGACAGCTGGTCAAATTATTGAATCAAGTATCGGCGAAAAAGGGATTTTTTCAAAAGTGCAGAACATTTCATTTACATTCACCAAAATGTTCAATTTATGATTTACAATCGTTGCATTCGAGCTTTGATTTTCTTTCTATCACATTCTCATTCGATGCCGATAGGAATGTTCTCATATTTTGTTGACTTGGAAAATTTTTGAATTCTGTTTATAAGAATTTGACCAGAGTATTTATCGATATTTTTGATTTCTATGAGACTTTGATCACATTGACCAAAATGTTCAATTTATGATTTTTGTTGACTTAGAAAATGCTTGAATTTCTTTCACTGTTTATAAGGATTTGACCAGAATTACATTTGAACTTAGAAAATCTTTTGAAAAATAATTTTCTATGACACTCTAACCACATGATGATAAGTGATATTTTTTATAAAAATAATTTTTACAATTTCAAGAATTGAAGTCTCCATTTTGATTTTGGAAAGCTTCCTTTTTCAATTTTGAAATGAATGTATATTGTGAATGTTACATTGATAATAAAACTTTTATAGTCCCTAAAGAACTATAATATGTGATGTTCAGTTAATGATTTTATATTAGGAGTAAAAAACATTTTATTAGTTTATAATAACATTAAACCAATGTATTCTTCTGTTGCATTGTTATATTTATTATCTTTATTTTTATTTTTAACAACAGATGATGAGAACCACCTTTTATTAAATGTTATGTAAATATAGTTAAATGTCACTGCTAATAGAAACCAAGTGGTAATGTACTTATGGTCCCAAAACACAACATAAATAATATATTATAAATATAACTTTATTATGCATAGATACATTGTAACGGTGTGTAATGATGTATAGTGTATGTATGCAATTCCTATCCTCTATGGAGAAGCTATTTTTAAACATTGCTTCAGGCTATGATATAAAAGTGTTACAAGGGTTTATTTTATCTTAAAACTTTATCAACTTAATAAGGACACGAAATCCTAATGCCATGTAAAGTTTGTGTGTTTATCTTCGATATAAAATTCACTACTCTCCTCCACAGTGACTTGACATACTTTTACCTTGATGAATGGATTCCAATTGTTTATTTGACCTGAAACTTTATCAACTTAATAAGGACATGAAGTCCTAATGCCATGTAAAATTTGGGCTTTTTTCCTGGATATGAAATTTGACAACTCTCCGCCACAAATGCCTGACATCATTTTACCTTGAAAAAGGTGTTCCAATTGTTTATTTGAACTGAAACTTTACCATCTTAGTAAATACTTTATTTCAATCACTGACATATAATGTTTGTATGCAAATCATATTTTATGTACTTGGGTTTAACTTTCACTTGGTTTGGTGGGCTACTTTTAATACCGTACCTTTGATTATTGTTGGTTCTGTAACCACTTCATGAAATTATGTTATGGTTTATCTGGAGTATAATGTTACCATACCTACCAGGCAGAAACTAGCGCAAACAAACCCACCAGAAGGAATGCAGAAAATAAGTCTATATGCCACAAATCTCATTGACCATCTCCAAAATGTGTTCCCAGTTGTTAAATTCATTGATTTTGACTTCTTTAAAGCTGCTAAAATGTCTACTTTTTGAAAGGAATTTTGAATATGGCTCCTATCTTGTCCATTGTTTGTTTGACTGTTAGTAAACTTTCAAATTAAGTAGACACTATTAAATCATACTTTATAATCTCCGTACCAGCACTGCATTGAACACTGTTGGTCAAATGACACATTTATTTGCTCGCAGGACAATTTGATTGTTCTTTGTGTCTCTAACAGGGCAGAGCAGAGGTAGATTACGACTGGAAAGAAATGAGAAACTACTAACATCAGGAGTTAGTGCATCTTCAACCTGACCCAAACATGCCATGATCTATGTCTTTTGTGAGGGTTGGTACAAAAGATCTGTTAAAGGCATACTCAGAGCAAATAAATGACAGCACTGCCCCTCACCAGAACGGGGCACTTTTTGATGGCAACCCTGTATCATGTACGGGTTATGCTATTCCTGTCAATCTTGTTGTAAAGTTCGATAAAGGAAACACACCAACGTAACTAATTTGAAAATTTGACTGTCTTCAAAGACGGTGTTGTGTTCTTGATCTGTTTTTATTGATGGAGTATAAATTTAAAATCAATTCTTACAAAATACACAGTGCGCCAGTGTAGTAAACAACAAAAAAAATGGCTGTCATTATAAGCTATGATGTATATACGGTTACAACCGTGTCAATGGTTGGAATAAGAGATAATCACTGTGGAGGAGTAATTCTTGAGTATAATTTTCCACTACAAAGCTTGAAGCTATGCTCAAAAATCCCTCCTCCACAGTGATAATTTACTCTTATTTCAACCACTACATTTTGATCTTAGAAAATCCTGTATTGCTTGCCCTTTATTTAGATATACCCATGGTGGAAATAGCTGGGAATGTATTACAATTAACAAGTGCTACTGATGTTAACGAAAGCATGTTAACAAAAGTTACAGAAAATATACAGCGACTTCAACCCATGCTTGATTCGGAAGAGTTTGATTCTACAGTAGAACCGATCACTCAGTTTCTACGAAATATCATCTATGCGTTATACAAATGTAACAGTATAAGTTCTCCATCTGTGAATAAACTACAAGAAGTCGCATTAAAATTTTTGAAGTTTATCATCACGAAACAGGGTGGGAAAGTAGACAATATGAGTATTGCTAAAATAATTGCTACATTGCCATGGTTACAACAAAACCAAAATAATGCATGGAATATGTTTGTCGAAGAGTTTTATATATTGTTTTTAGAGCATTGCTCAAATTTTGAGAACATGGAATTGTTTAAAAAATTTATCTACAAGTATCTCGACAATTCGTTAAATCAACAATATGAAATCAAAGAAGCTATTAGAAGACTGAGCTTCATTGAGAAAGTCATATTGCATTTAAATAGTGGCGTTCTTAGTGACGTCATACAAGTAATTGTTGATTATATTCTAGCTATTGATAAATTTCCTAAAGAAAGTGATTTTTATAATAAACTAAGTGAAATTTTGAGTATAAATAAGTGCACAAATACTAGTTTTGAAGTTGATCATAGTAAAATGAAACCGTTTTTGCTTCATGCTATAAAAAACAGTAGTCGATCATGCATCAAGCTTTTTCTTAGTATATGTAGCATTGCAAAAGTAGATGTGAGTATAACTGCTAAACAATTTAAAGAGTTGCTGTTATATGAAGACAGTGTATTCATTGATGTGGCCGTATACTTGTGTAACAAAAATCATGACTTTTTGAATATTTTCATGGATGAATGTATAAATGGAAAATATGAACCAATAGTACTTACAAGTCTATTACTTCCGATAGTCATTGTTGCTTTGAAATACGTAAATGACACAAATGAGAAGAGCATGAAATTTTGTAAGTTCTTATGTTTTTTATACTATGTTTTAAGATGTTAGCTGACCAAACGAAATATTACTATCACTTTTTTGCTGCTTGCGAGGCGCTATTTTGGAATGACTTGCCTAAAATAATTTTAACTACATTCAGCAAAACGTTAAGCAAATGATAATGGGAGAAGTAGATTTGGGGAAGATGCTTCCTCAATGTTTTTGGATATATAAATTAAATCAAGGGTAAGGGGTTAATTTTAAGACATTTTAGAATTTTAGGAATTGAAGTCCCCATTTTGATTTTGGGAAGATTCCTTTTTGAATTCTGAAATAAATATTAATGTTATTCATTTAAGGGTCTTAAAGCAAAATTACTGCACCATGAGTATAAGTTGATATTTAGGACATTATTTATAATTAGTCCCAATGTGAATATAGGAATATAATTACAATACACAACACAACCGAGGAAGATTTTCTATTATAAAAGAATGGTATTCATTCAAAGAAAATATACTTTTATATTGTGTTGTTCCATTGTTTAGTTTCTTTATTTTTATTATTAACCTTTTAACAAATTTTTTTTATTAATATTATTGTCTCAAACATATGTCTTTATAATTTTACCAGATCTCAAAATCGTTTTTGACAAGTAATATTTTTATATTATACTATATGCTAGCTATATACTATTACACTATGCAATACACTATGCTATATACTATATACATTTGGAATAGATACTATATACATAGCATAAAATATACTGCATACATAAGTACTATGCAGGAATCTTTTACATGGAATATCAATGAGATGCATGCTTGCTTGAATTAAAGATGACATCCATTCTATAATATATCATAATAATTAAGTCGCAACCAGTCAATTTTTATTTTATTTTTATTTTTTTTCTCCTATATATTTTAAATGTTTTCTTTTCAGTTCACCACTTTATGATGCATTGTTGGAATGGATTGATCAAATCATTGTCATCTTTCGAAGAATCTGCTCTTGTTCCTACCGCTTTGCAACTCCTGTTACCTTATGCTTCTATTCAATCCAAGAGCTCTGCTATTGAAGAACTCAGTCAAATATTACTTCATAATTCCATTGGTTCAATTTCTAGATTGGATATCATTCTTTCACTTTGTAGTGAAATGATAGTATCTTTTGAAGATGGTAAATCAAAATGCATATTTGCTTTGAAACTCATTGCTTCATGTATTGTACAATCAAAGCATAATGAATTGCATAAAGATTGTCTCGATTATATAAGTATATTTTTGGACATCACTCAAGGTACTGGTGTAATGAAAGCAAAATATTTTAAAGAATTCACTGGAATATGGAATGGATTTGTCAAGAAAATATTGAAGGATTATTATCATGATGATAAAGCAATGTTGATTCTTTGTGATAGTATCAAACTATTGTATAGAAAGAAGACATTTAGAAAATATAACGTTTTGAAGATACAAGATGTGTATCAAATGGTAATCAGTCATTCGAAATTTGTTGAGATTATGTTCTCTGAAGATAATCCACCAGAGAAAAGTAAGTGTTATAACAACCAATTACCAGTAATAAGAACATCACTGCACGAGTACTCGTCAAACGAAGCCCACAGTTTGTGCGACTTAGTTGTTGGCTTCGTTTGACATGGATGTTGCATGTCAATTCAACATCAAATAAATGTTGCATGAATGATGCGACAAAAATAAATAGATTCATTTTTATCGCATCACTCAGGCAGCATTCTTGTTGTTGCATGGAATGTTGCAATGCATGCCAAATGAATATGACATCTGGCATGAAATGTTGGCTTCGTTTGACCAGAGCTTTGGCCCTGGTCAAATTGGTGATTCTTAATGTGCAATGTAAATTATGTAGGTTTCAGTACTCCTCATTATTAAACAACTGTTTAGTAGCTCAGAATATTGAGTGCAGAAAATGGACTCACACCAAGAAAATTTTACAATACGAAATTGTAGTGGATTAATTTTTGTAATTGAATATATATGAGGATATAGTTCTTTGAAAATGCTACTCCAGCAGAAAATAAATTTTATGGTGCACACATCAAACATTGCAAGTTGGATGAAATGTTGGACATGTTCTTCACGTATTAAACATTTATGTTGGATGATGTTGATTTTATTTTGGTTTGAAATGTTCATCCGCAACATATTTTGCTTCGTCTAATATTTATCTAATCGGAATATTTATTTGGAATGCATGTCGCTAGCTTGGATGAAAGTTGTATGGGAAGCGAAACGACCATATCCAACATACATTCAACATACATTCAACATACATCCAACATACATCCAACATAAATTCAACATTCATTCAACACGTCTAACATGTTCGATTCGTTTGCTGACATCGTCTTAATGGAGTCACTACAATGGAAAGTCTTATTTTTAGTCTGCATGTTAAAATATTCTAATTTTGTGATTTCCTTAATGTTCAACCTTAGTAATACCAGGCTTTTTAGAGTATGAATGAGTATGAATGTTTTTGTACTATCCAAAGAATTCTACTTATTTGCTATTTTTCTTCATATTTAGCATCGTTGGTGAAACTAATTGCATGTGTTGTTGATCTATATCCCGAAGTTTGTTCAAAATCACTTGTTCCCGTTATGATGGCTGCTTATCATGTAACACTATCTCAATGTGGTAAGGTTGTTAGAATTTAATACTGATCTTGAGAAACTAAAGTGATTCTATCAGTGGTCGATATAAGAGTAAATAATCACTGCGAAGGAGGGAATTTTGAGCATAGCTTAAGCTTGAAGCCGTACTCCTTCACAGTTATTATTTGCTCTTATTTCGACTAATGGCTACTGATAAGCATAGGTGTTTATTTATAATTTATAATAGGAAGAGTGATCACTACTAAAGTCAAGGGTTAACCCTATTAGGCCTAGTATTTTTGGCTCTGAGAACCTTGGGGCGGACATGAGCCCCCCTCCATTAAATCTGAACGGCTGTATCTTTTTCTTTCAAATTTACACCAAAAGTTCTTCAAAGTATTAACTACATTTTAGCATAAAATTAATTAGCAAATGATCTATTGTTTCATACTTGTGACGTCATAGCTTATCTTGGGTATGAAAATGTATTTTTGTATGAGTATAATGTTTTGATACAAAAACTTTTCACAAGTAACTTTTTTATGTAAAATAAGCAATCAGAATATTTTTGGGAATATTTTTTCCTATAATTAAAAGTTAGGAAAAGTCAGAAAGTTTAAGCATGATATCATTTATATTTAAAAAGTACAATTTAATAGGAGGGAGACCATGATGCCTCCTAAGTCCAAACAGGGTTACATTAATACCTTGGAAAGAGGACACAATCAACCATATTTACTTCTTCCTTGCAAGAAGCCAATCAAGTTCAAGATATTTGACTTGACACTCCCCATCGCAGACTTAACAGTAAGGTGAATATACACTTCAGTCAATCTTCCGCAGACAAAAAAAACAACAATCAATTTACTTTTCCAGCCAAAAAATATTTAGAAGTTGAAAATTTGTTTTTCTTCTTCCTAAAACTTTTCTGAATGTTATATTCGCCTTTTCAAGAACAAAAAAAGTTTTTGAATATATTTTTTCACATTTCATACATAGATCAATACATCTTGCGTATTCTCCAACAGCATGAACGAAATGGTATTCAATTGTCACGGTATTATCCTTTCGTATGGGGAAGTGAAGCATATAATATTTACAAGGAACGGAGTAAACAAAATACAAATCTTTTAAGAGAGCAGTCATCTTCACAAATACTGGTTGGTCTTGATTACAAACAAATGATAAGAACTGCTGTTCAGTTTCCTATAAATGCTACCATACAGGTGAGAATTATCTACAGTGCACACGATTGGAGGAAATAATTGTTGTGGAATGTTTGAACATTGCTTCAGCCTATCAAGGCGGAACCTATGCTAAAAAAACACTCCTCCACAGCGATTACTTTTCTCTTATTTTGAGTAATGGGTTTCTTCGTTTCTAACTTTTGTGTGTTCTTATGGGTTTCTTCGTTTCTAACTTTTGTGTGTTCTTTTCATTATATTTGTTTTATTTTAGAAAAATGATGGTTTTCGTTTCGCGAGTGAGTTATACGATCCATTCTTCTTACTTCCACTATTTGCAACTATTCTGCAACCAGGTTTGAAATTGTTTTTATTTGTTTGTTTGTTTGTTTGTTTTTACAAGGACATATATAAGGGTAGATATCCACCGGACGAAAAATATCGTGCGAAAGCCTAAACAAGTCATTCCCATTGGTAGAAAATGATGTCATAAGTCAACTAAAAATGAAATTTACAGAGAAATAAAAGTTGCTTTTGGTACGGAATGGTTGCTTAGCAACATTTCTGGTGAATTAAAATGTTTTTTAACTCTCCGGTGTATTCATTTATATGCCGATATTACTGAATTATACCATGCTTTTGTGCAAGAGCAAAAACTGTGTAATGTTAATATTATGTGTAAGTACCTCACTCCATTCAACACCATAGGTTTCCAGGTTGATTGTCGTCATTTCATCGATTCTGGTTGTTTACCATTAAGTTTAGCTGCACTGTCATCTCATGATGTTACCGTTCGAAAGATGGCGTATTATATTATATCATTATATAGTGATCATCTAGAAAGCTCAAGGTTTAGAGAAAAAAGTCAGGTGAGGCTATTAAGTAGTGAGCAATGCACATATTTATGTTTCAATCTACTTACCTAACCCTATTTTATATAGCCAGTAACCACAACCCCAACCCTTGCATATACAGATCCTCATTTTTTGATTCTTTAAAATGCCTAGAACTTTCTAAGCATTTTGAATTTTTTAGATTTTTGGGTATTTTGTTGACAAAAATTAGAACTTAAAACCTTTGGTTCACTATTTTTTCCATCCCTCCCACCTCACCTCTTTTCTTCTATTATCTTTCCCTCCTAAAATTCAACCTCAATTAAATATCTATCCATGAGTTATGTGTAGGATATTTCAAATAATATTTTAATTTTCTCAGATAGAACTTTCTTGACTCAAAGAAGTGAAAAAGCATACTATATTCTTTTTAGGTCACATACTTTCTTATGTTACTTAAGAATTCGATTAGTGAAGAATTCATGAGATTTCCACCAGTATGGTGTGTATTTTTTGCAAGATACTTCTACCATATGCTGCGACCAGGTATTTCCATTATTTGCAAAGAAGAATGTAAAGGTTTATTTCCACTAGGCAAAAAGTTTGCCGTCAAGGCCGAAAGAAGACATCCCATTCGTAGAAATTGACGTCACGTGATTGTGACGTCAATTTCCACTAATGGAATGTCTAATTGGCTTTCGCAGCAAACATTTTGCCTAGTGGAATTACCAACAAACCTGCAATATATTGGCTAATTTTGTTTCGATTTCCATTATATTCCTTTTGTCTTTGAATATCACTTTTTAGCCTGCCAAGCAAAATTTTGGATGTGATATTGCTCTTTATGCGTCTCGAACATGTTCCTGAAGTGCTGTCATTAGGAAATTTGGTACCGGCATTCGAGACGATACTCCAAAAAGACTAGTAAAAATATTTTTGATTTTGTCCATACAAAGAAGAAACAAGCAAGTATTACATCGATTACGCGCGAAATACCGAAATGTTTTGCTGCAGTCTGGAAATTTGGTATCAGCATTCTAGGAAATAGACTATTTAAAACTTTCTTTGACCTCATTTGGGCATGTATCATACCCAAATCATAAACAGTTGATGTAGAATTTTATAAATTTATAAGGTTATCCGTGTACTATTGCATATAGCCTATGTGTACATGAATTTCATGTTATACACTCAATTTCTACGATTCTATAAAATATTAACCTGCCCAACTCTGTCTGGCAGACTGCTCTCAAGACGGTACATTTGTTTAAACGATTAATTCGGTGGTCGAGATAAGAGTAGATAATCACTGTGGAGGAGGGATTTTTTTAGCGTAGCTTCAGCCTTTGAAGCCTAAAAGCTAAGCTCAATCACTCTTCCGCAGTGATTATTTGATCTTATTTCGACCAATGTAGTTTGGAGATCATTCGTATAGGTTTATTTCCATTAGGCGGAAAATTAAGACATTCCATTGGGCAACGTATTCTTTTTTTGCCTTTTGCTTTGAAATATTCGCCTAATGGGAATCGACTTTTAAGTAATCCGGTGTAACAGATTGTCGTAAAAGATTGTCGATTACACTCTGTATATTCTCCTTCAGACTGTATTTCCATATGATAAGCATCCGAGCCTGTTTTCTCTAGTTTAGCAACTTCAACTTCTTTGTTTTCAGACCAACATATGTATTCAATGCTGAGCAACTGCATTCTTCAGAAACCTGTCATCAATGTTAAAGAACTTCCCGTTTTCTTACCTTTATTCAACAGTAGCTCTCTTGAACATTCAACTGAACGTGCATGGGTTTTAAAATTACTTGTTGATGGCATGAAGGATCAAGCAGATTTTTATTTGTATAAAAGATATCATGTCTTTGAACTTCTGATGGCTTTTCATAGCTCACAGATTAGCGACAAAAGAACAAAGGTTTCTATTTCTTCTTACTTCGATTTGTAACCAGGCTAAAAATAGCAATCTTTATGTTTCACACTGGATAATATTATGACTATATGGAAGTGGTTATGGAGCATAGATTCAAGGCGCATTCAGACTCTGTAGTCTGGACGCTATGCGGAAAAAGCTCTCCTGCCTGATGGTTATTTGCTCTTATAGCCAATAAAGTAGTTCTTTAAATGTCTTGGAACTGGGCACCAGCCAAGAAGATTTTCCTTTAGAAACGTTACTGTAAAGATAGTCAGGGCGATGATAGCAACAAGAAGAAATAATCACTGTGGTGGAGTGCTTTTCAATCATAACTTCAGACTTGAAGTATACTTAAAAATCACTTCTTCACTGTGATTATTTCTTCCTTATTTCGTGTATTGTACTCTTCTTATTTTTAGGCGCTCGTATTAGACTTACTTATTGTAACATGCTCCATCAAACATGCTGCTTATGACCTGGTCAAAACATACTCACTTACGTCATGGATACATACAGGCTTTGTAAGGTACGATATATATTCGCGGTTTTAGTTAAAATTGGCCTTTTCTGTGAAATCAAAAGCTTGCAAATAATCCCTAATTGATTTCGCGAAATTAGAAACCTGTACGAAAATTTACATGAAGTAACAGTTATCAAAAGCACGATGAAATGAGTAAGAGTCATTTAATACCATTGATTAGCTATTTCGGAAATCGTGACACTGGAAATATGAAAAGCTGCGAAAAAATTCAATAATTTCTGCACCATAAAAATAGAAACTCGCGAAAATTAATTCCCTTACCCCTACTGAGACCAGACC
>JAULBZ010001764.1:0-20817 GCA_032360805.1 Neoturris breviconis | reverse complement strand
TTCAACCAACTTGGCTGAAAATATTCTGAAAAATCTCTCCTCCACAGCGATGACCGGCTGTTATTTCGAGCCCTGAACTTACTTCAATTCAACTTCTTGTTGTATATATTTATAACGTTTGTTTATGTCTTGTTTATCCACGGAAACAGAATTAACATAATCTGATTGGCACAAATATTAGTATTTACAGTCTTGCGGCATGTGATTGAGTGTCGCGTCAACCACAAATGCGGTCATGTCACTCAACAAATAATTGTAGGCCTATTTGTGATTTCAAAAGATAAGAGCGACTCTTCCGAAATCTACGGAACGCTCAAAAGTCACTCCACAGCGATTATTAGCTCTTCCTACTGGGCACACGACGTCTGATCAACGTCGAAAAGACCTCGTTTTGACGTCTAGCCAAAACGACGACTTTTCGACGTTGATTAGACGTCGAGTGGCAGCAGGGTTATTTCGAACACTGTGCGCAAAGAACAAAATAGTCACTACAAAGGAGTGATTTTTAAGCATATCTTTAAGCTTTGGAGTTCACTCCTCCACAGTAATTATTATTATTAACAAGAATTACAAGTTTAACATACCTATTTTGTTTTCTGCTCCGTAAATAGTTGGGACTTCTACCAGGTTCTGATTTTGCTCGTAATGTACTATGTCTTAAAACCCACTTACTAGTAGTCGTAACTCGGTCCGATAACATAATTATTCAATAATATCGTCCAACTTTATCACGTTATTTTCGATCGAAAAATCAGAAGATATAAAATATTCTTCTATATCTTATAAAAAATCTATTTTTTTCTCTTTTGGTTACTTTTATTTTTCAGATTTTTTTTTTCAAAGAAATCTGAATAAATCTCTATTTTATCGCGATTCTTTTAACGTGTTATAACATCTGATACGAAACAAAAAGCCACGCTGGTGCGTTCAATGAAAACTCAAGCACTAAAACAACGAATGTTAACTTTAAAATATATCGCCTTTTGATAGATTTTGTCGTGAAATGAACGGTGTAATTAAAAAATTACGGTTGTAAACCAATTACTTCACATCCTCTGTATGTGTTGAAATTCCAACTTAATTTCCAACCTAATTATCACAGTGTCAACATTATTTAGTGACATCACTCGTTAATAAATGAAATAATTATGTATAATTAGAATAATTAACAAAAGGATAGTTAATTTTAATTCTGCTCAATCAATTTAAACAAAGAACGGAGATAATAATAACACTTTTATTCAACAAGTTATGCGAAAAGTGAAAATATCTCTATGCAATAACTTGTTCAAAGTCAGCGGTAAAAAGATGCTAGAACAACATCGTTTGACTGGCGTCTTTACTGCGGACTTTGAACAAGTTTTGCCCACTGGGTTAGATTATAGTATATCTTTGTCGCTACTCTTTATTCTAATCTCAGTAGAACAATAAAGATATAGCCTAGACTGGAGTCGTACGTTTCTCAGAGAGCTACCGCCGCTATTACATAAAATCGATGATAAGAACGCATGAAAGGCTAGAACATGATCATTGTGAACACAGGAATCAATATACCTTAAAAGTTGTTAGAACATAACAATAGATCTAATAACCCGGTGAACCCGGTTGATAATATTTGCCTGCTTACCCCAACACATTATTGAGACGTACAAGTAGACTCGATTACCAGCTTGTTGCAACATCTCCTTAATTTTTTTTATTTATCTATACGTCACATCAACATCGAAAATACGTCGTTTTGATGTCACAATGTCATTACGTACCTGCAGGGCAAAACCACAGTACTTTTCACCATGAAATAATTGTGGCCTGATTATCAATTAAAACGGGATAAAACGGGAATCGGGAGAAATCGGAATTAGGGAGCATTTGATTCGCACTTTAGTGGGCCCACTAATCACACTGATCAAACCCAATTTGCATTTGATTCGGATTTCAGATCGATTCGTGGGCCCACCAATCAAACCTGCTCGCGACCTGATTTGATTAGTGGGATCGGAGCGATCTGCTTGCTTAATTCAGTTTTTTCCCACTGATCAATCTGAGTTTGCCCAAATGCTAAAAGTAGGACATTCTACCAGCAAGTAAAAATAATCGAGGCAAAAAATAAAATAAACGAATAAATTAATTTTTTAAGTTTCCATTTTGAATAATTAACGTCCGTCGCATCGGTAACTGACAGGAACCAAATAATGGAAACGAAATTAAACAAAGCAAGATCAAAGCGACGTAACACATTAACAAATTGAATATTGATTAGGAAAAAGCAAGAGCAAGGTACTGAAGATATTGACAAGACAATATTTATCTTTTGAGCTGCTATTTTTGTCCCATCAAAAAATACCGACTTACCTCGTTTATTCATATTCGTCTGGAGTAACTCCAAAAGTTGTTTGTTTCGCACAACGGAGTGATCAGTTTGATTAGTCGACTTAGAATGCCGAATAAAACGCACTCTTAGTGCCATATAATATTTAATATAAGACTAGAGAATGGTCAGTCTAAGTTGACTAGTCAATGATAAAATCGGAAGATAAAACAGGAGTCGGGCGAAATCGGAATATACGGTACGGGACTCAAATCAGAAAGATTTTTCTTTACGCGTTTCTTTCCCTTGCGTTCTTTTTCTCCGGGCTGCCTACCGAGAGTCTAAACAAGACTATATTTAATAGCTACAACATCAGGGTCCAGTTGTTCGAAGACCAATTAACGCGAACCTAGGATTAACCCTGGATTTAAAACTACCATCAAATGTCCCGAAAAGACAATTAAGACTGGATCCAATTAATTTTTCACATCTGTGCGCGAGGGTCTAGAAAATAATAATAATAATAATTTTTCTTTATTTTTCCAGGTTTTATCACTGCTTTTTTAGGCTTTTTTACTTAAAAAATTGACAAGATGGGTCTTATTGAAAGTTGTCTTCAAGAAAGAAATTTTCGGCAACATAAAATATGAATAATAATAACAAACACAACTTTTCATACTGTTTGTAAAAATGTGATACAGCATGAAGATCTAAATGTAACTCGTTGCCAAAACTACATAACAACATGAAAATATTAATGTGAATAGAAGTTATGCTATTAAATTATGTTAAAAGTAAAAGCTCGGGTATATTAGGGTACGGGTTTCTTGTAGAGCCAAGTATGACTATAAGCAAGCAGAGGAATCCGGATATTTTCGGCGTGATAAGTCCGGATTGTGAGAGCATAAAACCGTTAAAAAAATAAATAAAGTAGCCCGCCAAATTGAGCGAAAGTTATACCTATCATAGGGTAATGAATCGCATACATACATCATAGTACTATACATACACAACAATACTATAGTGCTTCTATATTGTCATGGTGATGTATTTAATTATATGCTAGTAAAATAGAGAATACGCTATATACATATGCTATAACTATATATAGTTTACATGTATATAGGATTTATGTATAGAGTATATGTATATAGGCTCTATGTATATAGGCTATATGCTACATGTATATATGCATAGATTTATATGTATAGGTATATATAAGTTATGTATATAAACCATATTTATATAGGCTAATAGGCTATAGGTTTATAGGCTTTATGCATAATGGCGTATATAGACTATATATAGGCTTTATGTACATAGGATATGTATAGGCTTCGTGTATATAGGCTATAGATGTATAGGAAGCCATATGTATATAGGCTATGCTAATGTATATGATATGATAAGTTTCCATAGGATATTATGTACATTGGCAATATAAAAATGTAATAAAAAAATACATGAGATAAATAAAATTCAAAATCTTACTTTGATACTTTACTTCCCAGTGGAAACTTGTTCAAAGTTTTTGCCCGCTGGGTAAATACTGAATAAAATATGATTACTGTAAAGATGTTATTAGATATAAGAAAATAAGCCATAAGGAAATGACGAGAGTCCGTCTTCGGCAGTCTTTCACGCTGTGTGAACTGGTTAAATTGATATAAAGATTTTAGTTGCTGTTGTTTAAAAGAATTTCAGATATGAATATATCACTACCACCAATATATTTATACATACACTCTATTATGGACATGGTATATAAAATGTCCATATATTCCAAATGTCCAACATAACAAAACAATATTCTACACATATCCTAGTGGGCAAAAACTTGTTCAAAGTCCGCAGTAAGGACGCTAGAAAAACGTTGCAAACGTTGTTCTAGCATCTTACTGCAGACTTTGAACAGGCTCACTAATATATTTTCTCTGTCATCAAAGATTCATGCTAAAACACTAATATAAAATGTTAGATCATGTTGTAATATTAGTTGTAAATGTTCAACCTCGTTCCCAGGGCTTCTTGCCTTTTCGAAACACGGAAGGGCGCTCTTTATTGTTTTGAAAAGGCAAGAAGGCCTGGGAACGAGGTTGGTAAATACGAGTTATAGAATATTAGCACATAAGACAAATAAATATTTATTATTTTTTGCCCACTGGGAAAAGATTTAGTCCCAGTGGACAAAACGAGAACAAATAATCACTGTGGAGGAGAGGTTTTTTAGTATCTCAGGCTACAAAGGCTTAAACAATGCTAAAAAAAACCCTCCAATATAGTGCTCATGACTCTTATTTTCAACCTCTGACCTGGGACTAGTTTGGACGTTAGAGAGCGTCTCAAAAATAAAATCTACCGAGGAGAGTACCGAGTCAACGATCTTGCAATGGATTGGTTTCTTCGTACCAAAGAAATCAATCCATTGCAAGTTCGTTGACCTAACGGGTGACGTCGCTTTCAACCAATATAATGGCTAGAGACCATCTAAAAAATTTGCTCCTAAACCAACTTTTTTGGTAGGATTAAATCGGCTAAAATTGACGAAATTCAATAAAAATAAAGCTGTACCGAAGTGTGTTAGGTCAACGAACTTGCAATGGATTGGTACTCTCCTCTGTAGATTTTATTTTTGAGACGGTCCCTAAGCCAAATCCACGAGCCGAGAAGGAAATCGAGGTAAGTGGTATTATTTTGAAGAGGAATTTAACTGTTATGATGGTCTGCAAGTCTATCGGTACTAACAAATGACAGTAAAGTGTTTATTGCCACTTATTAAAATATTGCACCTTACCTATCATCATCTATTATTTTAAGGTTCCCCATCATGAATGAAACCAAAGATCCTCGTCTCTTCGCACTCACTGTATCCATCAACGAAAGCAAGGATTCTCGTCTCCTCGGTTTCTCTTCTTCCGTCAACGAAAGCACGGACCACCGTCTCTTTAGTTTCTCTTCAACCATGTTGCTTATATTTTTAATATCAAATATCAAACTTGGTTTTCTCGAATCTGTAAAATCTCAACAACTGTTCAACCTACTCCGTCTCATTACATTGAACAGTTAAAACAGAATAGTCGAAAGTTAAATAGTAGAATCAATAGGAACCTACCTAAGTAGATACTTAATTATAATGGAAATTATAGGGTGTATTAAGTTACACCGTTGAAACGAAACACGGCTGTGCATATTAAATGCATCCTATGTAACAACTTCCTACCCAGACATTTTATATGATTTTAAGATAATCATCTTGAGATATACCAAAGCAGGATAAACGGTGGTTGCTATGTCAGTGGTTGAAGTAAGAGTAAATAATCAATATGGAGGAGATATGTGTTAATAAAGTTTCAAGCTAGAAAGACTTAAAACTATCCATCCTCCACATTGTTATTTACTCTTATTTCGACCATTGCAGTACTAACTGTAGTTGTCCAAAGTCCGTAATAAAGACGCCAAAATTAAAAACGTTGTTCTAGCTTTACTGTTGACTTTGAACACGTTTTTGCCCACTAGGATGGCGAAGATGATCATAGCAAGAAAGACTATTGATTTATACAGATCCATTTAGCTCAGAGCTATACGTGTTCGAATTCAGCAAAATCTAACGCTGTGGATCACTGCTCAACCCATAGCCTGTACTACAAACTTGACGTCTGGCGAGAAAACGCGGCGAAACAGGCTACTCAATCCAGTGTTATATATTTAGCAAATAATCACTGTGGAGGAGGTTTATTAAGCATTACTTGAGGCAATACTCAAAAATCACTCCTCCATAGTGATTATTTGTTCTTATTTCAAACACTGAAGTATTCTTATATATCATATTAATTTATCGGGAAGGTAAAACCTTTAGTTTCTCTAACATGTCATAGAAGAGATGTTTTCCCTTTTCACATACTGTTTGTATTTTTCTCCTACCTTAAGGGATTAAGTTTTGTGGAAATGAAATTTTGTGGTTTTCGCAGAAATTGACTTTTTTCTCCAGAAATAAAAAAACCGCGAAATAATCAAGAATTGTAATATCGCGAATTTAAAAACCTGCGAAAGACTCCAGCTATGCTTTACCACGAAAGTATAAGTTAATAACTGTTAAGAATATTGTTTCATTTTGGATGAAGTCAACAAGCAAATGCAACTGAAAAAAGAGCAAAAAAAATCTGAAATTGCTGCATCGCAAAAAAATAAAAAAGACCGTTGATAATTATAGATTTGACTCCGCGAAATCACATCACCTATCCCACCTATCTCTCATCGACACCAACAGATATAACCCAACAAAATGTCGCTGTTCGAAATAAGAGGAAATAATCACAGTGGATGAGTGATATTTGAGCATAGATTCAATTAATCCGAATCAGATTCTGGCTGAAATCACGATATGTTATTACAAGTTATATTGGAGCATATATTTTAAAATTCCTCTCATCAGAAATATTACATTGAGTTATCGCTAGTAAATATCTTGTTCAAAGTCCACAGTAAAGACGCTAGAACAACTTGTTCTAGTGTCTTTACTGTGGACTTTGAACAAGTTTTTGCCCATTGAGAAGTTAAAAACATAAAATTTGAAACTTTTTGGGAACTTGTCGAAACAGCCTTATATCAGTGATCTAAATAAGAGCAAATAATCACTGCGGAGGAGTGAATTTTGAGCCTGAATTCATAGCCTAAAGCTATGCTAAAAATCCTCCTTCACAGTGATTAATCGTTCTTCAAACATTTCAAAACAGCCTAATGCAATATGCAGTGGTAAAGTTAGTCCCAGTTTCTCCCTTCATCAAAGCAATACGCAAAAAGTTTGCTCTTTTTGGGACTAAAATGACGATCATATTCTGATTCATTGTGAAAATTCCTGCAGAAAGATACTAATTGTTTAAAAAAGAATAAGCATAATCGCTGACGTCACAGAATGTCACGTGACAAATTGTTTTAAAATATCTTGCTACTAAAATTTAAAATTTTTGGATTTTACACAAAAAATATAACTTCTGTCAAAATACATCAAAATCGTTTTACAACTCAGAAAAAATGACCAATAATTACCACCGTGACACGCGCCCCGTACAAAAATAATTACCACCGTGACACGCGCCCCGTACAAAAATAATTACCACCGTGACACGCACCCCATACAAAAATTAAATCTATTCAATGGGCAACGTTTTCAACATTGTTCTAGCGTCTCTACTGCAGACATTGAATAAAATCCCACTGGGTGTGTACTAACTTAGGTAGCCTTTACATGGACCCCTAAACGAGTTTTACCCTAAACGATCTTGCATTTGATTGATTTCTTCGTACGAAGAAACCAATCAAATGGAAGATCGTTCGGAGTGAAACTCATTTAGGGGTCCATGTAAAGGCTGCCTAAAGCCGCTAAAAACTCTTTGCCACTTGAGACGGAGATAATCTGTTAAAAACTTTTGACACATATTTTTTTACACCTTTTCCGAGGTTTTTCTTTTATTCCTTTCTTCAAAGTCATTAGTTTCATAATGATCTACGTAAAACTGATTAAATATTTCCTTGCAAAGCTTTCACTATGTAAATCTTTCTGTTCCCTACTCAAGCCTCAAAATATGTTGGACATTACCTGTGAATGAGTGTTTTATAAGTACAGTGTTTTCAACTCTGAAACTGAAAACTGTATTCAATGAACATTCATTCAAAGGTAATGTCCGACATTTATTTTGAGACTTGCTACCGACACTGCGTCTACACAACGTCGAAAAACGGCATGATGACGTCATGTACACGTTAAAACATCTTTTCGTAGTTGATTTGGTGTTTGAAATAAGAATCAAAATCACTGTGGAGATGGTATTTTTGAGCATTGCTTCAAGCTTTCTAGCCTGAAGCAATGCTCAAAAATCACTCCTCCAGTCACAATTGCTTTTATTTCAAACACTGTGATTAGCGGGCCTATTGGATTTATATTCCCCTTGTCTCGCTTTGTCACCTAGAAAAACTTCGTTTATCCTCTTTTCTTTGGTTCTTTTGAAAGGATGCTTTACCAGCGTTCTTCTTTTTGTACCCATAACCACCTCCTCCGCCATAAACATTTGCTCCATTACGTTTTTGCATTTTATCACCTTTACTAGCATGAACATCTGCGAAGGAGAGTTAAGAATTAATTTGAAATTTCATCTGAGAGGCTTGATATATATTTAAGATGATATAACGTAGGAGTCTGCACCACCCGGAATGATTGGGAAAATTCCATGAACGTTAGCTATTAAGTTGCACTAAGCATAAATCTCAGCAGGGAAACTAAGTCCGGTATTTCAAGATCAATTCATAGTTTAATCTTCCATAAAATAAGAAACCAGTGGTTGAAATCAGTGGTCGAAATAAGAGTAAATTAAGTGCTTAAGGATTTGTGATGTCTAGACCATAAATTATATCTTCCCTTATTTTCTAACTCGCAACGCTCAAACGAAAATAACCACATGCGTGATATCAGGAATGTAAGACTTAAAAGAAAGACACTATATTGTGGTCATCTTAGTTATGTTATGTGATGTCTAGACCATAAATATGTTCCCTTAAAACATGTGAATATAAAGTTTTTCTGACGTGACCTGCATGAAAAGAATCACTCAAGATAAGTGGAAATATTTAATCTATCTAATGTCTCAGAAAGTAATCATTGAATTACTATTTTAATTTTCCCTACAAACGAGTCGCAAGTTTCAGTGCCACTAGGATCCCACGGAAATTCAAAACAGCGAAAGTTTCTTCCTGAGAAAAATAAAATTCTTGCGATAAATTTGTGCCTATCGCTTATACCACTGATCTTACAAAACAATTGCACGTTCAAAATTAAGGCGATTATAAAATTAATCGTCAAATTATTAACGCGATAATGTTAATAAGTTCCTACTACTAAAATTCGGACCAAAAATACTTTTTTTAGCCATTTTCTGATCAAAAATTAAAAGTGTTTTGCTTTTAATGAGAATTGGAAGGTGGACCAAATTTGATGATGCTGATATCAGTTTCAAATATACCTTTTTTGGCCACTTTCTGACTAAAAGTTAAAAATGCTTAATTTTTGATGAAAATGATGCTGATTCAAAACTGGTATCAATTTTTCAAAATTCGGACAAAAAATACCTTCTTTGGGATAAATTCTGGCTAAAAATACCTTCTTTGGGATAAATTCTGGCTAAAAGTCATTCTGCAAATACATGGTCCACAGACAGAAGTCAAAATTGCAAGATCGTTGATTCAGCACCTAATTACAAAAGTTATGAATTGATTGTATCGAATAAAAAGGATACTCAAGTTAACACCAGGTGGGATAGTAAAACCAAAAGATCTTCCAACTTTTTGTAGGTCTAATGTATCAACATTAAATATGTTTCGATGTTGATGCGATGCGTATGCTTGTAGGTATGATCGATAACCGTCTTTTGCTGATTTGTTTAGAAAGTAATTCTTTTGGATTAGTTTTTCAAGCTAAAACAAATTTAAAAAAAATGAGAATGCCATTTAAGCAACTGCAATGAAGGGTGGTCAACAAGCTTTCTTTTGATTGGTTACTTCGGTAAGAAGAAACCAACCAATCGCAAGATCTTTCCCAGTGGGCAAAAAACTTGCTACAGCACTGCTGACTTTGAACAAGTGTTTTGCCCACTGGGTTGATTATTCCTTGGAAATACCAAATGCCTATTTGTTTCTAAATGTTAATCAGTGATCGAAATGAGAGTATACACTGTGAAGAAGGTTTTTTTTAGCATAGCTTCAGATTACAAAGTCTGCTCAAAAACCCTTCTCCACAAATAATCACTGTGGAGGAGGGGGTTGGATAATACCTCCAGGCTATAAGGTAATTTGTGTCACTACCACGATTTAAGTGATGCAATTTTGTGAACAAAGGAATTAAGATTCAGTAATTAACGCAGTGGGCAAAAACTTCTTCAAAGTCCGAAGTAAAGCTAAAGTAAAACAACGTTTTCGTTCTAGTGCCTTTACTACATTCTTTGACCTGAAGGTAAGTACCACCTGAATGATTTTTTTGAAAGGTACGCGGGAATAGCAACACCACAAACTAATAAGGTGGAACTAAGGTAGAATTTAAATATATCTCTGAATTCACGACGGAATTTCCCTGTGAAAGAGCATCTTTAGAGGCTAATTTGCAGGTAGAAGATATGAAATGTTGACCACGGCCAATGCAAAGTGGGTGTGAAATTCAAGATAAGAAGTACCTGTCCTTGGATATTGGAAACCTTGGCTTTAGCAAAATCATATTCATTTAATGGTACCTATAATAAGGAAAACATTCGAGTGAGTCAGCTGTGTAATTGTTCTCATTAAAAAGCAATATTATCAAATGAGATAAACAAGTAAGGGACTGTTTCAAAAATAAAATCTACTGAGGAGAGTACTGAGTCAATGATCTTGCAATAGACTGGTGAAGAAACCAATCCATTGCAAGCTCATTAAGGTAACACATTTCTACAGACTCATTTTGGTCAAATTTTGTCAATCTTACTTGATTTACCCCTAACAAAAAAAGTTGGTTTTGGAGCGAAATTTTGAGATGGTTAGTTATTAGTGTTCGAAATAAGAGCAAATGATCACTGTGGAGAAAGCCTGAAGCTATGCTCAAAGATCCTTCCTCCACTGTGATTATTTGCTCTTATTTTAAATACTGTTAGAAACATTGACATTCAAATCAGTAAATTGATAAGCAAGCCTGAACATAACTGCCGGCCATCATCTGTGGAGAAGGTTTTTTAAATATAGTTTTCAGCTGACCATACTAAAAAAAACCCTCCTCCACAGGTAATGTCTGGCAGTTATATTCAGGCTTGATAAGAGTAACTAGCCAAAGGTCATGCACCCTTCCTGTTATTATGCTGTTTATGTATAAACAGAATCAATATAAAAAATTTTAATGGTTTATTCCTGTCTGAAGTTTTAACTAAAGTAAGTGATGTCCATTCATTAGGGACCACCTCCAAAATATCATAACAAAAGCAACTTTTCAAAGATCAACGATGAAATGCGTTAAATCAACGAGCTTGCAAAATCGTTGATTTAGCACTCTTCCTCTGGGAACGAATTTTGGAGATGGTCTCTTAGCTACAGATCAAGAAATAAGTTATACAACCATACCTTAGCATGCTTTAGATATCGCAAGAATCCAAGTTCTTCTGGTAACAAAAAAAGTAGAGCATGACCACGCCCTTGTGATCCACGTGCTGTTCGACCCACACGGTGAATGTATTCCTAGTAAATCAAGTTATTATTTTGTGCTTGAATTGCTGCTAGTGTAAGACAGGATACAACTTTTTAGAATAAGAAGGCATTGTTGGATTGTATAAAGCTGTCACATTTTAGCAAATCCAATTCTCTGTGTACTTCTTCTCATATTTACCTCGAAAAGTTATTAATACAGTAATACAGTGAAACTTGTATAAAGCGGACACCATTGTGCAGAAAGGTTTTCATTTTAATGAATATATGAAGACAAAAACAAAGAAACAGTTTAGATGGTCTGGATTACCTTTGGATCATCTGGAGGGTCAAACTGTACAATCCAGTCAACCTCTGGTATATCGAGACCACGTGCAGCAACATCTGTACACAATAAAATACCAGTTTCAGCTGTGCAAAATTCAAAAAAAGTACTTGTGCGCTTCTGTTGTTTTTGGCGACCCTGAAAAAAAAGGTACATACACTGCAGTCATGACGTAGGATCAACATCGTAACAACACAGGCCTCTGAATTCACGACGGCATTCCCCTGTGGAGGAGCATCTTTGAAGCTAGTTTCAAATTAGTCTCTAAAGATGCTCCTCCACAGAGGAATGCCGACGTGAATCAGAGTTCTGAACTGGGAAGAATCTATTAATTGGTAATTCATTGGTTTCTTCGATACGAAGAGTAACATAATCACTGAGGAGGAGTGATATGTTTAGCATAGATTCAGGTTACAAAGTCTGAAATTCCAGTGATTATTTACTCTTATTTTGATCACACAAAAGCTAAACACTTTACTCAGAAAATATATGTGATGTTCGGCAGTTATATTCAGGCTTGTGAACATTAACATAATTTCATCTTGATGTGTCAACAAAGATTTGTCTAAAATTATTAAGCGAGAATAGAAAATTGGCGAAATCGAGATTGAGGCAAATGGGTTTAATCAATAAAAAATGAATGAAGATTGTTTAAGTCAATACAAGTCAGTGTTTAAGATTTTAAGGGGGAGGGATGGGGGGTAAATGGCCATGAAAAGTCAATAATTTGGCAACCACCAGCATTTTTTGGCTACTACCACGCAAAATTTCAGTCTCATAGCCAGTATTGTTTCTATAGACCCCTTATGTAAAATAGGGTTAGGCCCAATATGGGAGCAACTGGTTGACACAAGTTTCAATATTTAAGCAAACATTTTTGCAAATTCAGGCCTGAATATACTTGCCTGACATTATCTGTGGAGAAGTTTTTTTCAGAATAGCTTTTAGCTATACTAAATAAATTCTCCTCCACAGGTGATGTAAAGCACAGCTATATTGAACTTAACCGAATGCTTACATGTATGTCGAGAACCGGTATATCTATATAATTCAGTAATTCAGCATGGTATTTAACTGAGTTACAAGATGAAAAGAAAACCATCACTTTCTTTTTGCGATTTTTCTTCAAAAATGTAAATAGCAACAAGAATCTTTTATCCGCAGGAACAACAATATAACCCTGAAATTAAAATAACAAAGGAACCAATAAATTACACGTTCACAAGTATAATACCCTCCTACTCAGTTTATATGTTAATTTTTCAATTTAACATAACCGGTTAACCAATAGTATTAACTGTTAATCCTTTTGAAGTGGTCAAAACAAATACTAAATAATCGCTGTGTCGAGTAGTCACTTTTGAACATTGATTCAGGCTATAAAGCCTGAAGCAATGCTCAAAAATCTATCCTCCACTTTAACCACTAATTTAGATTAATGGTTTATCATTCTTTATTTACTCTTAAGGTATTGTGGTTAACTAAAGTATAACAATCAATCAATAGAATGCCTATAAAGGCCCGGGTGGGGGCAAAAAATGACCCCCTCGCCCACCTGAAATTTTTAATTTTTAGCAGTAGCAATTTGAAACTTTACGACTTTTATTACTTATCTATCAGACACATATAGCTAAGATGTCATGGTATAGCTTCGTTACTTGTCAAGATAAACGCAATCTCTAATTTCACTGATGAAAAAGTTTGTTTGCCTGGTGATATCCTTATAAAATGATTATGTCATACTGATAAAGAAACTTTCACCAGCTGTTTATGATCATAAAAGAATCAACTGGCACATGCATGATAAACTTGATGACGTAATATAATAATGTCACATGGAAATAAATTATGATAGGTTTGGCGCATTATACAGAATTAATAAATCTTTCTCAATCAAAAGTTATTACTCTCTAAATTTAGGTAGCAAGTATTAGGCTTTTAGCATTAGTAGTCTTTGAGAAAAATAAGGAAGGTTGATTCTGTTAATCAATAGAATCCAAAATATAATTAACAATAGAGCTGTCAAAGCAGCTGCACACCAATCTGTTATTTCTTAATTTTAGTGTCGCCCAATTTAATCGAAAGAGGCGATATTACAGAAAAAGCTTCTGTAAGTGGAAGGTGATGATCTGAGACTTTCGGAGCAGTGAGCAGCTAATTCACTCCTCCACAGGTGATGTCTAATCATTATCTTGAGGCTTGCACTTACATATCTACCGAATCAATGAAATTGTATGAAAATCGTGACTTTATCCTGGTTTTAACTGAAAAGTAGCTAATTATCCTGAAAATCCTAACCATTTATCGGAATTCTGACCAAATCCTAATTATCTTGGTTATCTTGACCTGGTGGCAACCCTGGTGATTTTTTGTTGTTATTCCGAACACTACAGTTTACCTGTTCCAATCCTTCAACAGTCGAAGCATCCTTATCATCATCAACACCAACGTATAATGGAGCTCTCTTCAAAGATAAACTGGCCAAATCTTCAACTTTCCGTGTTTGGGTTGCAGAAAACAGCATAGTTTGACGTTTTTCTAGTGACAAAAAGAAGAATAAGCTTGACATGCCAATTCTCAAGTCATTAGTATTTCACACATATAGCAAGCCTGAACATAACTGCTGGACATACAGTGTGGAAGAGTGTTTTTTTGAGTATTGTTTTCAGCTTCAAAGCTAAAAACTATACCCAAAAAAACACTTCTTCACAGGCAATTTCAGGCAGCTGTATAGAGGCTGAAAAATTGTAGTGGTATTGTAAAGCGGTATTGTATAGAGGCTGGAAAAATATTCTTGATTGACTGGAAACTTTATATGACCCCATTAAAACATTTACACATGAGTAACTTTTTAGTCAGTACAAGAATATGCTTTTCACTTGTTTACTCAGTTTGCAATTATTCCCCAAATTTATTATATGACTATCATTGTATAACATGGTATAATAAATATGATTGTTTTGTCTTTATAACTGATTCATTTTAACGATTTATCATTGATTTACTGTTCCTTTGTTGTTGTCACTAGTCTTAACCCTATTCGAGCCAGGTAACTCGGGATAAAATTTGACAGGTGGCAAAAAAAATATTTTCAAAAAGAAATAAAATTCTTCTTATTTTTAACATTCCATTGGTAGAAGATGTCTGTGGAATGTTATGTGTAACTTCTATTGGCAAAATTAAGAAATGTCGACAAATTCATCTTCTGTGCTCTCCTTTTTTGGTCAGGTTAAATTAACTTAAAATTGACAAAATTCAACAAAAATGAATTTATACAAAAGTGTGTTTGGTTAACGAACTTGCAATGGATTGGTTTATTAGGAAACCAAACCATTGCTAGATCGATTTTCAGTAGATTTTATTTTTGAGAATGTCCCTTACTTGGTAATATTCTGATTATTTGCTTCATTTCTTCTTCAAAACCAATTTCCAAAATACGATCTGCCTCATCAATGATCAAACATTGTAAATTTTTAAATATAAAGCCATTAGTATTCTAAAAGAAAAAAAAGAAGAAAAAAATCATTACTAACTTTCGCAAAGTGCACAAATATCTTGATAACAGTGGATAAACAATAAAACAAAATCAAGTTATAATATAAAGCAGAACCTTATTGGTGTTTAAAAATCATCAATAGTCGAAATAAAGAATGGAATTATTGACTTGCTTACAACATATTTTGTATGAAAAAATAGGAAAGAGTGCATGCAACCATAACTTTTAGTGTATATCAATTTAATTTCTCCAGACACTTTTTCCAAAAATAATGGTGCGGCAATTTTTCTTAAAGCAGGTCCTATGTAGGTGGTTTCCATGAACTAATTCTCATTTTCTTTAAATGTAATATGTAAATGGGAAAGAAAAGAGATAAGAGTATCAATGTGGTTTCATTAGACAATCAACACCACTACATGATCCTTTATATCACGTTGGAACAAACACAAACTCAAGCCTAAAAATAACTGCCAAACATCAAAAGTGGAGAGTTTTTTTGAGTAGTTTTAGCTTTGAACACACTCCTCCACAGGTGGTGTAAAACTGTTATTGTTAGGTTTGAACCTACTTGTAAATGATCAAGAAGTCTCCCTGGTGTTGCAACAACTAGATTAACTCCTCTTTGTAAACGTTCTGCTTCTTGTTTTCTATTTGCACCTCCCATCACAATACCAAACGTCTGCTGATGATGTTGTAATAAATCTCGAACTACTCCAAATGTTTGCAATGACAGTTCTCTTGTCGGGGATATAACAATGATGCCCGTACCTTGAAAATAGAGAGATATACCACTATTTTTTGGAACTTAAGCTTCGCTTAGGGAGCGTCTCAAAATTTATCTCTAAAACCAAGTTTTTTGGTAGAGTTAAATCAACTAGAATTGACAAAATTCAACAAGAAACAAATCCGTACAGAAGTGCTAAGAAACCAATCCATTGCAAGATCGTTGATACTTTCCTATGTAGATTTTATTTCTCAGATAGTCCCTTACGTCAGTGGTCAAAATTAGAATAATAATCAATATAGCATCAGGCGCTGTGGCCAGAATCAAGCTATGCCCAAAAAGCACCTCTCCAAAGCGATTTTTGTTCTTATTTCAAGCACTGTTTATCCAATAGAAAATGTAGAAGCATATATTAAAACTTTACAGACAAGAATAAATACACATTTATTTTTTTTAAATCAAATAGATGCCCTAGTAGTCAAAGTTTCTTAATTTTTTATTTGGTTACACTTTTATCAGATAATGTACATTGAACAAACCAAGGAATAAAAGACTACAACACGATTGCAGTATAGCAAAATTGTTAACTGGTCTAAAAGAATCACGCAGAATTCGAATATAAAACTAGAGCGTTTTGAGAGTACCTTGCCACAGTAAGAGTAGTACTAATAAAAATATTCAATTTTTTACAGGCTACAGTGCTGAGTTTCTTATAAACTGGTTTCTTATTATAAAAAAAAAGGTAGTACCAGAAACAAGTTCTTAAAGTCAATGTAAAGTAACTGCCAGTCATCACAGTGCAGGAAAGATTTTCCCGAATACTTTCACTCAAATTGACTAAAAATACTCTAAAAAATCGCTCCTCAATAGTGATGTCCGTTATTTTAACTCCTGTAACGATCTTAAATATTAACTCCTGCAACGATCTTAAATATTAACTTACCATTTCTTGGCATAAAATTCAACTTATATAGCAGTTCAACAGCTGGAATGAGAAATGCAAGTGTTTTACCAGATCCAGTTTTTGCAGCACCCAATATATCTCTAATGAAAGACAAGGATAGAGAATATGAAGTGATAGTTTAAGCTATAATGCAATGGATTATAGTGCATTGATTCAATCCATTTGCAAGATACCACCACTGATTTCACTGATGCCTTGCTTCAAGAGATGAGGTTGGATACTTCAAAAAACACATTCTGTGGGACTGTTAAAGGGGGAGGGGAACTCTAGGGAAAGGGTCTGGGATCTGTTAAGTTTTTAATTTTGAGGGACAGGTAGGGTCGCTTAACCGAAATGAAATATGACATTTGGAACATGCGGAGTTTTTTCTGGCACCTGATCTATGAAAAACCACATTATTTAAACAATTTGTTTTGGATTTAATAAATAATTATTAGAGGGTACTGGTCTATAATTAATTATTAGAGGACACTAGTGTATAGTTACTAAAATATAATCTTTAATACTTTAAGGAAAGAAACTTTTGCGAGTGAATTTCATGACAATAAACTTTCAGAATTTACTTCAGTGAAAGGCCTAAAAAACATGGAATTCGCAAGTGACTTTTCTTAAAGTCACAAAACCACCTTTGGGAATTTTGTAAAATGTCTGCTTTAATAGCTCTACCTTAAGAGATTATACACAGGAATATCCTCAGAAAGTTTGGGAACAATTGATCCTTCTGTTCCAGAGATATTGACAATTAAAGTTTCTTTATTTTGTCAGTATTTGGCTAAACGTTCCCTTGTGATAATCCGATATTCTAATTCCGAACTTTTAATTGTCTTCAAGTGGAGCGTCACAAATTTTTGCACGATACAGTTGTGGCTTAATCCAATGGAGATAATCGAAAGAGTCGGTTTTAATCGTAAATAGTTGCTTTACACTGCAACGATCTTCATAAAACTGGCCACAACATAGTTATCTTTGATCAAGGAGATAATGATCATAAAGAAAAAGAACAAGATGGCGATGAAGCGAAGATAAACATGCCATTCTCTTTCGCAGTTTATGGGAATGCTTTGACTTTTGTAAAGATCTTCTAATGTGATATTTGGAATATTTTGTTCTCCTCTTCTTTCTACAAGTACCGATATGTTTATGTTCTACCAAACGCCAGAGGTTATGTATTCATGCTATATGGTTATGACCAGTGGGATGCCCCCATCCTTCTTTGCATGAATAGGGTTATTTATCGTGTGTTACCGTGTCGATACATTACGATACGTGCATACGGAATTCGCATTTAAAAAAATATAGAAATCGGGGAAGCTCTAGTGGAAAAAAAGTAGCGGTAAGATAACTTTTTATTTTGTTTATTTTGGCACTTATAGCTCTCAGTTTGGTGTAAAACTTTCAGGATTTGTTTCTTTCATCACAATAAATAGTTTAAGATCAAAATAATTATTTTGGCCAAAACAAGTGATTACGCAACTTTAAAGTATTGCCTGCTATGCATTTGCTGCCTAAACTTTATTAGCTGACAAAGAAAAGGACAAACCTTCCAGCTAGAAGTGGCATCACTGTTTTATATTGAATTTCTGTCATATCAGTAAAACTCATGTCAGCTATTCCTCTTAATGTTTTCTCTGATACAAGTGCTTCAAGTGATTTGAATTGCTTGCTTGGTGGAAGACATGCATCTGTAAATAATTATACATATATATTATGATTAAACCTCGATATAGCAGTCGGACATCAACTATGGAGGAGTGTTTTTGAGTACAGTTTACAGCTACTCAATAACACTCCTCCTCCACAAGTGATATCTTGTAGGTTTGAAACAGAAATGATGCAAGACAACATAGTGATGCATCTGGAAAGCCTTTTATTCATTGTTACAGGAAACTGATTGGGTTAAGATGTTATATAAAGGTTTGCAGACGTACAGAGAAAACAGTGTACGCTATGTTCAAAAATCCCTCCACCACAGTGTGTGCTCTTATGTCAATCACTGGACAATAATACAGATAATCTTTACTTGCATAGGAACGTCTAACGTTGAATACAAACACACAAATCACTTGCTATGCCATACATATGTCCAGTTTTTGTATTCTCTAATATAAGAAACTTTCGTGAGAATAAACTTTTGCAGTTTTCAGGCAAATTCGAAAGTTTATTCCTGCAAAACCTTCTTAGTTGATCCAAACGCAATAGCTTCTTCTCGCAAAAGTTCTTAAATTTCCCAACCACAAAATCTTCTAAAGAAGCAACTGAAGAATAAGAGATTTCGTAAATGAAAGAGGTACATTTGATGCGCTTAAGAGTTAGATGATATAGTGTTTTGTAATTTTTTAATAATCCTGTTGTTGCAAAAGTTACAATTTTTGCTCTTCTTTTTCCGCTTTAGCGAAAGTTTATGCTTGCAATTCTTTTTAAAATAGCTCAACCGGCAAAGTTTCTTCTCGCAAAACACAAAATTTCATGAATTTTCCTCCCAAGAAAGTTTCTGACTTAAAAGTACAAACTATACCTGTTTCTGGTAGATCTTCTAATGGCTCATTAGTTTCATTATCCTCATTATTGCTGTCATCATTGTGTGGTGATTTAGCCTTCTTAGAATCTTAAAATTTTTACATACAAGATTCAATATAATATATTACAAAATTGAATATTAGCTTTCAATTTGATAGAATTTATATTCGAAACCTATCCTTGGTTCAAACGGAGAATTATAGCTTAAAATCGCTCCTATATAGCGATTATTCGCTCTAATTACGATCAATGAGTAATATAGTTATACACAGCTGAACTAAAATATGTATATGATTTACATTTTAATGAGGATTTGTTGGACTCCAAGCCTAAATATAACTGCCAGACATCACCTGTATAGTGTTCAGCTTACAGGTGATGTCTGGCTTGGACTTCAGTGTTCACCAACAGGTATATTGTTGATATGATTGGTAACTATTTTGTGCTGTTGACGAAATTAATAAATATTAATTTAAATAGATTGATATTGACCTTATCATTAGGGGCCATCTTAGAATTTCTCTCCAAAACCAACTTCTTTGGAAGGGTTAATTAAATCAACTAAATTTGACAAAATTTTACAAAAATGAATTTGTACAGAATTGTGTTAGGTCAGTGAGCTTGTAATAGATTGGCTTCTTTGGTATGAAGAAACCAATCCATTGCAAGATTGTTGACTCAGTACTCTCCTCTGTAGATTTTATTTTTGAGATTAAGGGAATTCTCCAAACAAGAATGAAATTGTGATATTAATGCTGTTTTAAAAACAAAGTGATAGTAATAGCCAATCAAGGCCGGCTAAAAAACTGATAAATATAATAAGTAGACCATAATTCTACTTAGAAGCTGGAATTTCAGATCAAGGCCTGAATAGTGGCATATCCGTTGAACGAAGCATTTTAGTATATATACACAATATTAAGGCAAATTATTTTGGTTTCAATACAAAGTAACTTCATCAACTTACTCTCTGAGGATTCTTCTTCCACATCTTCAATTTTTCGCTTCTTCTTCTTCTTTTCAGACTTAGTATTTTCTATGAAATAGCAATGTTTGAAATGAGAGAAAATATTCACTGTGGAGAAGTGATATTGAGCATAAAATCCCTCCTCCATATTGATTATATACTCTTATTTTGACTACTGCCTTTAGTTAGACTTTGTACCCAACAACAAGTTTGTAATTTTATCATTCAAAAATTCGTAATACAAACATGCAGTGCTAAAATATGTCATAAATATCTTTATTCGTGAAGATTGGATACACAAAATAT
>JAULBZ010001763.1:0-20821 GCA_032360805.1 Neoturris breviconis | reverse complement strand
CGCCCCGCCGACCTCCTGTCCCCCCTCCCCCCGAGGCTCTCAGAGCACTAAAAAGCCTAGACCTAATAGGGTTAAATCAGCATTTTTCTGATGACGTCATCACAATTAATTTTAAATAATTCATTTTCTTTAAAAATTGTACTTTTTTAGAATTTTGATTAGAAGAGTTCTGCAAAAGCATTTTTCATTCTGTTTGCAGTTTTGGGTAGGTATTTATGTTCTTTCACACAGTGTCCGGGGTCGGGGAAAACAGGTTAGTCTCATGACTAAACTTATCAGAATTATTTATTTTGTAATTTAAGTAACATTAAGTTTCGTAACATTAGCATTACCTTAACAAAAGTTATTTTGTTAGGATTTCCTACTTCAAAATAGGTGGTTTCAGGTTATGATCCATATCTTTTGATCTACTGTATGTGTGAAATAGATTTATATTAAAACTAGGTAAGTTTCAGCATCATCGCTGTCGTGGTTCAGAAATTACTATAAAAAATGTGGTAGGTGGGCGGAATCACTCCCAGCATATATAGGGTTAAAAGTTATCGCATGTGAAATAGGGTTAAATATATGTTGTTTTCATTATTGAAACTTTCTTTCATTATAATTATTTTTTTATATATAAGAAACTTACGATTTCAGCGAGAACTAATGTTTCTTATTTTTACGAAAATGTTGTATAAAATTTTAAAAACGTGTAGGAGTTTGTTAGTTAAAAATGAGCACGAGTAAAAATTAAAAAAATGTACTGTTGACTCCACATTAATATTACAGTGTCGATTTCCACTGGCACCTTTATGTGCCTAAATTTTGTCAAGTTTATCAAATTCTCTTAACCCTATTTTATCTGGGGGTTGGGGGGGAAAAAATGCCCTACCCTGCGGTTTTTTATTAATAATTTTATTATAGTGCATCAAAACAGCTGGAATTTAACAATTCTGCCATAATACCTGTGTGTCCTGTGACCACGCCCATTTTTAAAAAACTGTTTTTTCAGTGTCAAAATGCATATTATTTATGAAATGGCACAATTTTACAATCAATATCTTTTTATTAATAATGTCTTCCTCATTTAACATCACAAAGTGTCAGCTTCATATTCAATTTGCGATAACTGATTTCCAGTTAATGGTAGGATCAATGAATTATTTTTTGATATTGATGAGATGGTTGGAATAACCATTGGGGTTGACAATTTCTACTAAATAAACATGATAACAATGGTACTTCTACTATCACTATTCCCATGGTTTGTGTAGCAGGAAATTGGTTTGGGACTAGTCGATTAGTTAATTTATTCTAACTCCATGTGATTTTTAACGGGTATTTTAGCTTTTTAGCGAGTCGACTGTTTTATGTTATTCTTGAAAAATTAATAACCGGCTTTTTCCCCCCTCCCTCGCTTATTTGATGCTGCAGAATATGCTATGTCAACGAACTAGCAAAGGATTGGTGACTCAGTATTAATGTATGTAAATATTATTATTAAGATAGTTCCCTTATATTATTTTTGTTATGATTAAATTTAATCGCAAAAAATATCATACACGACTTAACCCTGAAACACCGAAAAAACAAATTTCAATCAACACGCACCTACGTTATATACGCTTACGTTATATATACGCCTACAAGTTGCATATGAACTCTCACTGGTCTCACATAAGCTAAATTTAAAATTAACCATATAATCACCGGTTTCTTTGATATAATATGCACCACGCATTGACGTATAATCCTGGAATAATATGTAGCAAAAAATGTGAAACTTTGTTTTCACGTCATTATCAGTCCTAGTGGGTGAATGTGTGCAGATTCCAATCCACGATATCTTCATATACCAATGATCGAAAAAAAGCAAATAGTTTAAGAGGTGTTATTTTTATTCATAGTTTCAGCATGACTCTGCTGAGTCATGCTGATCCTTGCAATCTCTTCTCCACAGTGATTATTTACTATTATTTCGTCCACTACGAACCTTGTTAAAATACCGTAAAACCCAAAAATAAGCCCATGGAAGAGATTCAAAAGAATGAAATGTTGGTTTATCAAATTTCTTCTAATTTTCATGATGGAAGTAATACCAAAGCATGTGTGCAATAATTGCTACCAGCGTACATAACAACATAACAAAAAATAAAATTATGTTGTATATATATTTTCGTCCCGAAGAAGTCAATGTATTGCAAGTTCGTTGACTTTAGCATCCGCTGCAGTATCAATCAAATGAGGGGGAAAGGGGAGGGGGACGCTTACTAACGTTTGAAAATGTTCCCTAGAGACTTATCAAGTAGACTTAAGACTCGTCTTGCTAATCAAAATTTTAGACTTTTTCTTCAAGTTGAAATATCTGACTTTTTGCAAAAATTTCACTTCGTCTACATTATTTTTGTCTAAGATTTTAGATAACATTCTAATCTCGGTTTTAGGCTCTTTGACATAGTATTCGGGATTTTAGAAAATACACTGCCATACACCAAAATTATCGTCCAAAAATCGGGAAAAAAATCTGAATTACAAAATTTCGGAAAAATCGGAGAAAACGGGTTAGTCATGTGACCAAAACCTTTAGAAATCTTTCTTTTGAGATTTCAAGTTATTGCAAAATGATGAGTCGTCGATTTATATGGGATTTCCCTGTGTAGAAATTGGTGGTCTCAGGTTATGACATCTTTTGATTCGCTCAGGTAATCAAGCAAACTTTCACAATTTGTATCTTCCAGATAGCTGCAAGAAGTCAGAAATAGAGTTAAGAAAACTTTAAGGCTTTGAGGGCTCTTTTTATGAATAAAATTATTTTTCTTCACACAACAGATAACAGAAATATCATTTATGGGTCATCAAATTCGGCAACGTCAACAAATTGCACTTTTCGATTTGTTATTAAAATATAATATCTCCGATCGACAAACCAGTTGTTTTCATACATCCCTTAACACTATTTTTACTGGGGGCGGGGGGATACTAGTGAAAATACTTTATACACATATGTTTTCTGTTGGACTTTCTTTAAAAGAAGTCTATCTTTACAAGAATTCAATCTCTAGAAGAATAGCAAAACAACCAAAATATTTTGCCACGCTACACAGTGGTTAAAAACGTCTAATTCGCCAGAAAAAATGTTAGAACAAGATCCAAACAACACTATACCCTTTTTAGGGTATAGTACAGAATAAAAACATCAATATTGGAAGTTTCCAAGTTGCAATTGACACTCTTATTATGAACATCAAAGAACTCATAATTTCAATTTCAAATTTGCACGAACTGATTCATCAGAAATCATCATATTTTTTCCTTTTACTTCGCCTCATCATATATTACAAAGGCGTATACATTTGTAAATAATTTGTCATCAAACAGGTCAAATAAGATGAATACAATACGCTCATTCGTAAACTGTTAACAGACACCTTAACCAAATCTGACACACCTTTAAACTATAACGGCAACAATTCTATTTTTTCTTCTCTTTTTTCTTCTTTCTTCTTTCTTTCTAATGTCATGTGATGTTTTTCTGATTCATATAGTAAAAGTCAGGATGTTCCTTAGTAATACAAACCCACCGGGCATGCAATCTAAGACTAACGGTGAATTCTTTGTGACGTCTTAACGTGGGAATTAAATTTCGTAAAATGTTGTGAATTTTCGTGTTAGGATAAACAATTCGTTAAGAATAAATTTCTCGGCCGGCATACGACGTCGGAACAACATCGAAACAACGTCAAAAAAACGTCACGACGTTGTTTCAATGTTTTTCCGAGGTCGTATGCGTACCAGGCTACTGTTTAGTTGATATCTTGGCCTGCTAGTAGGCACATGCTAGTGGGCACATGAAATCAGATTAATTTTGAAATAACATTAAAACGGCTTCACAATATCGTTTTTACGCTATTCCGATTTTATTTGGACGCTGAACCGACGTCGTGTGCCTGTTAGGATGTCATACATGTTATGATATTATTTTTTCCGGTTGTTTTTTCCGAATATTCAAGTTTACTAATTACCATACAAGTGTTTTCATATATTTACCCAAGTTTTCTTTCTTTCTCATCATCTGTAGTGTTTGTGTAATATTTATATGGAAGCTTACATCCAACTTTTAAAAAGTTGGCAACAATTAGATAAGCGAAGTAAGTATTAGACATTTAGACATCCTATGAAGTACGGAGTGGCCAAACAACACAATGCAGTTTAACCATAATGTTGATTGTATATTATTGTTCGGACTTTTCAACTTAGTGTGCCAAAGGAGGTCTGACCGAAAGTATTTGAGTTTTGTTGAGACGTGTATCAAACAAGTGTAACCATTGGGACCCCCAAGGAGAATATTCCACTATTGTTGAGGCGTGTCTCTCTTTGGAGGGTTCAAACTAATAAAGTAGGGAAATCATCAGGACCGCCACAGTTTACCTGTTGTTGAGAGGTATTCTTCTTTGGGCGATTTATACAGTGAAACAACCAAAGATGAAAATAAGCGTCCGGACCACAAGCAGCATTTGACTGTTGCCGAGACGTGTCTCTCTTGAGAGAAATTAAAATAATAATTTTATGGACTTAAAATATGATGCATCTATAAACTTTAGGCGATATTGTCGTAACAACGTCGTCGCAATGTTGTTACGACGTCGTGTGCCCGATGGGTTACATGATTGCACCAAAGGTTATAACCCAGTGGACATACGACGTACGTCTGTTCAATGTCCAAACAACGTTAACGCACCGTCGTGTACTTGAGAGAAATATTAATGGTAAGGAAAGATCACCATTACAGGTATTAAGTTTATAATACGTATCACCAAAGGAAATACTGTATGTAGTCGCAGCTACTACATACAGTACGCACTACATTTCTAAGGCCATACCATAGATCGTATATCGTACATCTATGGCCATTTGCAGTTTCATTTTTGTTGAATTTCTTCAAATCTTCTAAAAGAAGTTGCTTTTAATAAGAATGTTAGCGTGTGACCACTGGTAAGATTTTTTTATATATATTTCATTTATCACGTGATGTCAATTTCTACCAATGGAATGTCTATAATTTCTTTCTACGCGCGCGCGCATATCCCATTTCCCGTTCTGAAGTGGAGTAGAAATTTTTTAAATTATTTTCTGATGATCATAACCTCTAAAAAATTATAATAATAATAAATTCTCTTTTATTGGTGATATTTCAGGAGGTTACGTTAGCAAAATATATGGAAATTAGTTTTATTATATTTGTTAATTTTACCCCCTGAAGATATTAAAAAGAAGTAAAGGATGGCTGTTAAAAACACGGTGAGCTTCACAGTAAAGCTAAAAATTAAGCAACAAGTAGCATGGTTCCTAGGGGGTCACAAAATATGTTCAGAAATATTATAGATTAAAGTGTAGCTAGAACAAACATAAGTTTTTCTGTTTCCAAGTCTACCCCAGGAATCAAGTAACACGTTTTAGCAGACTTTACTAAAAAAGAATCAACAATAGTTCTAGGTCCAACCCTTTCCTACTAACATGATGTCTATACGTCAAATGTTGATTTGCTACGTAGTTTGACATTAAATTGAAAGAGTGTGACCATGACATTTTTGTTTGGACTTTGACCTTAGTATTTGCATGCAAAAAAAGTCATATCTCATGGAACGAGTATGAAGCTATAATTTTTGCACGGAATGAACTTTTTAGGAGAGTGTGAAAAAAATGCAAACATGTAAAGTAAAAGAAGAGGAGCTGTTGTAAATGACACGAGAGACTTGAAGATATTTCTGTTAGCTTACCCAGAGGGCAAAAACTTGTTCAAAGTCTGCATTAAATACGCTTGAACAGTGTTGATTTAGAACGTTAAGGAAGAAATACAATCCTGGGCAGATGAAATATTATTAATAAATTTGAAAAACGAAATTAACTAACAATTCAGGACATTGAGAAATTTTACTAAAAAAATAATAAGCGCTCAACTAGGGCAAAATTTATGGCTCTTTACATATACTCAGTGGACAAAAACTTGTTCAAAGTCAGCAGTAAAGACATTAAAACAACGTTGTTCTGGTGTCTTTACTGCGGACTTTGAACAAGTTTTTCCCACTATGTATTCTATTACAGTTGTGAAATAATATGGGGTATGACAAAAAAATACTCTTAGCTACAAATTCCAGTAAGAGAGAAGGAATAAAAATGAAAGTTTTCACGACATAAGAAGGCTAGCAAATACGATCCCAGATCTCTGTATGTTATATATGGCACTACACAGTCCATATATGGAATATCTGTATCCGTATTTGGAAGGAGTTCATGTGATGCATGCGTTGATCTTCTCAGTTTTATTTTATAAGTTTTCTACTTTCACACACCTTATAAATTGCATTATGGGTTTTAACAAATGCATTGCATTATGGGTTTTAACAAATGCATTGCATAATGCGATATGTCGAATTTTCAATGAATTCAACAGCTTTTTATCTAGCGACAACTTAAAAATTGTGTCTAAATTAAAAAATGAAAACACTCGCACTGTGAAAGACACATCATGAAAGACTGTCGAATAAGGTCCCGTATAACTCCATATTCGGTATGTGTGTTGCCATGTTCAAATACGGAGTTATACGGGTCCGTAGTTGGTAGGTTTTCACGCTGCGAGACTGCTGAGTACGGACCAGTATAGCTCCATGTACGGTATGTGTGTACACGTTTTTTTTATATAAGAAACAGCTTTATAAGAAACAGTTCTAAATTTAGGTCAAAAAATAAGAAACACAAAACTGAAATTTGCAAACGGTAATGAACAGCCATAAATGTTTTTGAGTTTTTTAAGCTCTAAAACAGATGTATGTCTCTTATTTGGACCAAAAACTGTCCTCTAGTTGTCACAATAACAGAACACGTTAAACGAACCGTTTCATGTTGTATATTTTGTTAAGATGTTATATTTGTTAGCAGTACATACAGTTTTCTCTTTGGTAATTTAAGAAACAAATAAGAAACTCGAGTTTAAAAATTTAGTAAAAAATAAGAAACTCCAGTTCCCGCTCAAATCCTAAGATTCTTATATAAAAAAGTGAAGATGGTAAGAAACAGGCCATATATGGAACTATCACAGCGTGAATGCCTATTGAATACGGTCCCGAATTTCTCCGTATTCGCGTCCGTATTCTAGGCTTTCATGCTGTGTATTCGGGTCCGTATTCAGTCAATGTTGTTCTAGCGTCTTGAACAATCTTTGTACACTGGGGTAGTCTTTCACGCTGTGACTACTGGCAAGTCTGAAAATGACTACTGGACATCACCTGTGGAGGATTGTTATTTGAGTATAGTTTTCAGCTGTTAAGCTGAAAAGTATATTAAAAAACACTCCTCCACAGGTTATGTCCGGAAGTTATTTTCTGGCTTGACTGGTAATTTGTCGAAGATTTAAATTAGCCAGGACGGTTTCTAGAAATTATAACTCAATCGACCGACGTCGTTTAATCAACATTTAAACAACGTCAAAACGTTGCAACGGGAAGTAACTAGAAAATAAACGACAACAACTAACAATAATAATAATAAAATGTCACAAGTTTTTCACATCCCAAGCGAGATTAACCGCATGAGGTATTACTATGGATTTGACACACTAATTATCTGTCGATACCCGCCAGTGGGCAAAAACTTGTTCAAAGTCAGCAGTAATAACGTTAGAACAACGTGAAACGACTGGCGTAAGGAATGTTCATAAAGATCTAACAACTGTGACGTGCCTTACTGAATATGGACCAACCTTTGGGGATAAATTCTTCTGAAATTAAGTACAACATTATTTCTTTATATAAGGTAAATAACTTTCATTCCTTGCTTAACACCCTGGCGACACGCCATACGAGCAATGCTATAAAGAACTTGTATTAATGCCCAGACATCGATTTTTTTTATGCTGCTTATATGTCACATGGACTATGGCCGCCATTGTATCGACGCTATTATCTTGAATTATCATATTAAAAAATGTTAGGACAAATATTGGAACCAGGTAGAGTGTAATAAGTCATCATTATTTTTAAGAGTGCTTTGCGGTAAAAGTCGTATATTCCGCCAAAAATCTAATACCACAAACAAAAACAAATTTATTAATGAAACAATCTTATCAAGTAGGTCATCAAACAAAAACTAACAAAACCATTTTATCAAGTGGGCCATTAAACAAAAATTCATGACATTAATTTCTAGTCCGATTTGAGTGTTTTTGTTATGGGATGAATTTTTACGTTGAATCAAGACGGAACACACGAGCCAAATCAATTCACGAAAGGAAATCAGATTTAACATTTTTCTAAAATATATATTTTGCTCTACCTATCCAAGTATATTCACGAATAAAATTTTCCGCATGTTTGACTTTCATTAGGTCAAAAATTCCGTTCAAAAGCCAAAAGAAGATATCCGACACGTGATTGCAAGCCAAGTTCTAAAATGCGTAGGTGAAAGAAAGTGTTATTACAAATCAGAGAGTAAATAAAATTTGTTACCCACGCAGTCAAAATATTTAGGATGATGTCTAGTAACAACTCGAATTAATTCATGAATTACACATCTTTTAGTAAAAAGTGATTAGTAAACCTCATAACAATTGTATGCTCGAAAGAACACTTTCACGTCGTGAGTAATTTTCAGGACCAGAACTCTCGTATGGTAAATACCACCGTAAAAACTGTCACTCACGAAGTCAAAATATTTCATGGCAAATTTCTAGTAACAACTCAAAATTAGTGGGCATATGTCTGTAGAAAAAGTCTGTAGAAAATTCGCTAGAGCAACGCTGTTTTAACGTCGTTGCTGCGGACTTTGAATGAACAATTTTTGGCCACAAGGAATTATTAATAATAGAAAAATTCATTGATATTTTTTAAAATCAGGGTTTTCAAATCGGTGAATACCGTCCCAGTGGATGTTCGAAGGTTGTTCTACAGGCCTTACAGCGGACTTTGAGCAAGTTTTTTGACAACTGGAATTGTATCATTCCATGTATGACCTACGTACATGTTGTTTCTTTTAAGAACAACGTTTATAAGAACAATAACATTAGACTTAAATCTGGCCAAAAGTATGTTTAGCATGTTGCTAAGAACGTTTCAGGCTGAAATTCTTAAAGAAAGAGTAAATAATATGTATGCTTGGTTTATGTCTCGATCAAGACAATAAGACTCACAGTTTCCGGTTGTGTCTTGCCCAATATGGACTTAAAATTAATTTACATGTATGTTCAAGTTAAGAAAATAACTTACCAAGAACTTTGAGGCTCAAATTGAAGAAAAATATAAACTAGGCTGACGAGAATTTGATGTGTATTGCAATGTGACGAGTATTTGACGTGCATTGCAATGTGACGAGTATTTGACGTGCATTGCAATATGTGGTTGTGCTTCGAGGAGGCTTTAAGGCTAGGGGACTAAAGGGATCTTAAAACTTCGCTCCAAAACTAACTGTTTTGTTAGGGTTAAATCAATTGACAAAATTCAACAAAAAGTTTGTTAGGTCAATGAGCTTGAACCTGTGGTGTAAATTCGAAAAGAAAATATGCAGCTATTTAGATTTTATGAAGGAAGGGGGCATCATGCTGTAACCCTATTTCTGCAGTACTAACTATACGTCTTGAGGACAAATTCGCTGTAATAAAATAAGAATGTTAAAAAGTAGAAAACTTCTGAAAAATATTATACAAAAATACATTACGATTTTAAGTTCCTTATGTTACAAACCCTATTTTAACTTATTTATGACTTTACGTCAATGACACTTGTACGGAGTATAATCTTGTTGTTTGTGGACGTCATCGAGTTCTTCATAAATCAGATGAAATAAATTTAACTTCCGCAAATATAATTCGAAATAAAAATAGCTGCCCCCCCTGCACCCCCTCCCCCCCCCTCTGCCCCCTCATATTTTTTTTATTACTTTTGAACGAATGGCTTACATGACTAAACTTTTGTCACTTTTCATACAATTTATCTAGGATCATTTTGGAATTTTATTTTTGGTAACTAGAGATAATACTAGGGATAATAACGTGGAATTTTTTTTTTTTTTTTTTATTTTTGCCTGAAAAACGTTTTGGTATATAGTTTAGGAACGAAAAGATTTCCACCTAAAAACCTTTTTTTGCACCACCTGTTTTCCAATGATGACGTCATCGTGAGGAAAATAATTATGCTAAAATGTTAATTATGTGTTGATCTAACTTTCTGGTAAGTTTTAACACTACAGAGCCCCCAAAAGGCCCTGCCTGAATAGGGTTGCTTAATTCGTTTCGGGTTATTAACTCGAGATTGATTTAGTTGCTTAATTTTATATATTCACACATTAAAAAGTAAAAATCGGAGAACCTCTGTAACAAACAAAGAAAATAATTATTCAAAGTGCTGTTTATTTGAACGTCACGAACATTTCCACCAACATATAGTGACATTTTGATAAAAGGTACATATGTTCAGGCTTTAACTCGAGTTAATAACTCGAAAATAAATTCACAATTAAATCAATCTCGAGTTTAGAATTTCAATGAAACTTCATTATAACGCCATATCTCGAGACTTTTGATACTTATCTTTTAATTCTAGAATTATTTACTTGAGATTTCCCCAATTTGGAAACAGATTATATATGTAGAAAACCGGTCTTGAAGAATATGTTATTGTATAAAATTTATGCATTGCTGTGGAAACAACATCAAAACGACCTTCCGACTTTCTGTGCCCACTCAGAGGTTTTTTGGACGAGTATTTGTTTTATTCAAAGTTTGACCATAGTAAGTATGTACCCAATGGACATCTGACGTCTAATCGACGTCAACATGGAGTCACTTTGAAGTTGCGACATCAAAACGAAATCCTATAAATGTTTTTTCGACGTAACGTGTCGTAGTGTAGTATTTAAACGTCAGTTTCTTGCTAGTTTTGAAAGTAAATAAATAATCAAATTTTTTTAACTTCAAATTATATACTGGTGAAACTAGAACAATAAATTTAATCATACATCCTTTACGCGACGCGACGTTTTGATCAACATCAAAATGACGTCTACTCGACTTTGATTTGACGCCCGTGAGTCCACCACTTGGATATTTTAGTCGCAAACATTTTCGACGTAAAACAAACGTAAATTCGAAAAGTAAATTCAAAAGAATGTTAACTGGTTTTTTTATACGTTGTATAATATTATAAGAATTCAGTAAATATTTCGGAGCTTCGTTATCACGCTTATGTGGAATGCATTAACTAAATCTTGACGTGACTTCGTTATAAATTAGTTACGTCATTTATCGTTTCACGTTTCATATATTTCTACATATCTTTTCAGATTTCTAGAATATTTGGATATTTGAAAACACGCCAGAACAACATAGAAAACGTTGGTCTTTATTGCGGACTTTGAACAAGTTAATGCCCACTGCATCGTTCCGGTTATTTCTGCAGGCAGTCTTATCAAAGTATAAAAACGTCGTTGTGACGTCTAAACTTTAAGAATAATGACGTCTATTTGACGATCATTATATATCTTGTACATACTTGGAAATAAGATCTCTGTTACTTTGGATGTCATTCGTGACGTGTAAAACCTGGCGTCTAAAACTTAACGCCTCAAATATTTCATGAATAAACACCCAGCCGGCAAAAACCTGTTCAATGTCAGCAAAATAACGTTAGAACAACTGGGTGTTTAATATATATGCACTAAAATACCGTCTATTTGCCGCCTATCTAACAATCGTTTAACAACATTAGAGTAGCCGATAATCGCGTGCAGAGTTCGTTCTTTGCTACGAGAGTTACGTTGTAACGCGGTTGAAACAGGGCAACACATATACATCCACGAAAGCAAGGTTTGGTTTCCAGTTTTTCAAAAATATTTGGGACTGGTGCCAAATAGGTTTCCCAGTAAATAACCTAGTAAACAAAATCTCGTGAACAAAAACTAAGGGTTCACGTGACGTTTTTTAGTATCAAGAAAGGTAACATTTTAATAATTACGCGGTACACGGACTTCATTTCGATGACAGAGAATCATCCTTATTTTCCATGGTTGCCACGTAATTCTGAATTTTCATTTCTGCTGAAACTTTTATTGTTAAATTTAATTTAATGTAGTTTGACCTGCACATTGGACTAAAACTTGTTTAAAGTCCGCGGTAAAGACTCTAGAACAGCTTTCTCAACGTCCACATTAAAGAAGCTAGAGCAACGCTTTCAGCATTGGATGGCTACTCTATTTGCATAACAAGTTGTAAGATATTGTTATAAAGGGATAATTTCAAAAGGATAGATTATACAGAAACCAGTATACACACGTCATTGCATCAAAATTGAAACGACGTCAAAACGACCATGCGATATCATTTTGACGTTGTTCCGATGTTTATGTCGTGTGACGCACTGGGAAGAATTTCAGCCGTGATGTTGTTTGAGTGATCATAATCTACATTGATATCAAGTGGCGACTCACTGAATTTAAAAAGACATGAAAACAATGTCGATATTGTTGTGGCGTTTTGTTTTTTACTCTAGCATCCCTGCCGACACACAACGTAGAAATAATGTCAAAACGTTAGCGCGCCATCTGGGACATCACCAAATATAAATTTCCGTTCCTTTGTATTTAGGTAGATTAAAGCGAGGGGAAGAAGAAGATTAGTACGGTTTTCATGGCTAGAACAGAGTATGATATGTATAATAATTCATATCACTGTTTCCATTCGTCACAACATTTACATACAAGGTTTTTGGAATTAAATTTCAAAGATTTTCTAAAAAAAACAATCATATATAATTATGGAAATATGACGTCATGATAATATCTTGTGACATCGTAGATTATGAATTAAAAAAGTTAAATTGTCATGTCGTATCATGTTCTGAAAGAAAACGTACATTTTTTATTAAAGGCCATACGAACTAAGAAGCAATACCGTCACCCAAAATTTAAAAAACAATTTAGTGACATAATTTCTAAAAGTTTGAAACTATATAAACATTTTTACAGCTTTCGTACAGTCCAAACAGTGTAATTACATTAAGCTCTCATCAAACTCATCATTTTTGCTTTTGCTTATAAAGCAAAAAAGCTTATTTTTTTTACTTACCTTCGAGCATGACCGCCTGGAGTTTAAGGAGTTAATATGTCCTTTAAAAAAAACAACATGTTTTCACCAACATCATAGTATAAAATTTAAATTTATCAATTTTAAAAATAAGAACTGGTGACGAAGTATGTTCATATTAAATTACATATAAAAATGTTATGTTTTTAGTAATGTTAAAAAAACAGAAGCGATAACACAAACATTTTACAGAAAGAACAAAAATGTTTATTGTCAAGACAAGTCTAGCATTTCAAATCTGTATTGCAATCGAATAAAATATATCATCTAGTAAGATATTATTTTTTTATAGTTTCTGTATGATTGTTTACATGAAGAAATTGCTATATTTAAAAAATCGTAGCAATATATAATTAGATAATTTACAGAACAGGATATTTAAAGACAATCTGAAGTATGGGTTGCATAGTTAGTAAAGGTTATCCACAAAAACAAATTGAATCAACATCACAATTAGAGTATGAACCAGTATCTGATGGAAAGAAAGACAAGAAGAAGCAAATCCATGAACGTACACTAAGCACAAGACAATGTAAAGTCATTACAGATCCTATCCTCACTTCAAAATACCATATCAAAAGTCTAATAGGCGTAGGTACGTTTAGTGATGTATTTTTTGTTGAAGACAAACTGACCAAGTTACCTTATGCTATAAAATACATCGAACTACGAAGCTTAAAAACAAAAGCCGTATTTCAATCTGAATCGAATGTTTTAAAGCAATTAAAAGATGCATCGCAAATTTCACATCCAAATATTGTTAAATTAAACGAAGTGATTACATCCCATTTTTCTGCATATATTATAATGGAACTGGCAACAGGTGGCGACCTATTTGAACGAATACATTCTAGTGGACATATTGATGAAAAAGAAACAAAGCGAATCACAAGTATGATTTTAAGCGCAGTGTCATACCTTCATAGTATAGGAATCACACATAGAGACATGAAGCCTGAAAATGTCTTATTTTACAAACCAGGAGCAGATTCGAGAATTATGATAACTGATTTTGGTTTTGCAAGTTGTCATCAGCCTAATTCAATACTTAATACATATTGTGGAACATTACAATACTTAAGCCCTGAACTCATACTTGGTGATTCGTACTCATCAAAAGCTGATGTGTGGGCTGTTGGTGTCATGGTATACTTTATGTTAAGCGGACATTTACCATTTAACGCTAATGACGTCATGTCATTTCGTGATAAGATTACACGAACTCAGCATTCATACAAACGAGAGGTAAGGAATTTTACGTATTCTTTTCACATTTTATTTTTATATATATAAATACGTATTTGGCTCATTGCATCTGATAGACAATGATAATCCCTCTCTGGTTTGTATCATTATCATTTAATTAATACATATTTAGAGCAAGGCGTAAGATTCGCAAATCGATTCCCTTCAATTTAGGGGTTTGCATGGACTGGATAAGATGAACTCACCTTATCTTGATAACGATAATACTATGACTCTAAAAGTTAATTAATATATATTTCGTTCGAAACAAATAGCCTAGCTATACACCTCGCTAAAGATAATAGCTCAAAGGTACACCCGATAAAGATACTCGCCCAAAGGTGTTTTAAACAAGTTGAACTTATCGTGCATAAAAACTAGACAGACAATTTAAACGATATAGTCTATGGAAGGTTGCCAATTTTTTGTTTACTTTCTGTCCTACTACACAACTAATATGAAACACGTAAAAGGTTATCTAGGGGCACTTTATTTCAACAAAATAATGCTGAAATAGGTCAGTACGTTCATGTCACGGAAGGTGTTTACTATGTTTATAAACCTAGACAAAAACAAAGTTTATATTCAATGGAAATTTAAAGGATTTCTTTTCCAGACTATATTGAAGTAGACTGAAATTCTTTTGAATGTTTATATTGTTGGATTATAACTATAAGACAAATAAATATTACTAATAATAGGAACTATGGTAAAAAACTTGCTCAAAGTCCATTGTAAAGACGCTATAACCTCGTTTTAAACGTTGTTCTATATCGTTTTTACTGCTGACCTTGAACAAGTTTTCACCGTCCGGGATATTGCTAGAATCACCGGGTGAATGATTTCCAAATATTGTCTCGTTTTTGCCCACTGGGAATAAAAAGAAAAAAGAAAAAAAAAGCGCAAACTGTAATTATATATCTGAGGTCGAACATTTCGAATTTCACCAGGATATGTTGTTGAATGCGGTTATTTTTATACCAGAATAGGTAGAAACTGAACGAAATCGGAAAATCGGAACGGCGTAATTAACACCGTAATTTTGGTTTTAACCCTATTCAGGCTTGGCTTTTTGGAGCTCTGAAAAAAACCTCCATACCATGTATTGAAACTTTCCAGAGAGTTATGTCAACTCATAATTAACATTTTAGCATAACAATTTTCTTTTTGACGTCATTACTTATGATGACGCTATCATAGCAAACTACTTTTGTTGTGCAAAAAGAATTTCTTAGATGAAAAATATTTTGTTCTAAAACTATTTGCCGAACGTTTTTCAAGCACAAATAAGAACAGAAATACTTTTTTTCTAATTTGTTTTTACCAGCAAATTATCCCTAGTTCTCATTTTAAAATGATCATAGATAAATTATAGGAGAAGTCATAAAAGTTATAGTCATATAAACCATTTAGTCAAAAGTTACGAAAAAAGGTTTAGTATGGGATTTGCGGGGTTCCCCCGGTCTAAATAAGGTTAACGAGTTTAATTTTCGTAAAAAAATGGTTTTAAATTAATTTTTGGTCGTTGTTTTAAAAAATGGCCAAAATATCGTGACAATTTGTCTAATTCAAAGGTAATATAAAACCTCATTCATAACTTTTCTACAACTGGTTGAAACAACGTTATGTTTTGCAACCTTATCCTGTCGGTTAGCTTTCTTCGTGATGTTAGTTTAATAAAACTTCATTACCAGTTTCCTTATTACGTCAAAAAGACGAAGTTATAAAAAAATGAGAAGGTAATCCCTGGGAACTAACGTGTTATTTCGGTGTGGTCTTACATGATAAATTTATATTGACGCAGAACGATATACCAAATCTTCGTAACATATGACTTAAAGTAGATTTACACTAGGTAAAAGAAATCGCGCGAAGTCCAAAAGAAGACATTCCATTGGTAGAAATTGAGATCACATGTCCATAAATACCAATGGAATGTTTTCTTTTGGCTTTCGCGCAAAATTTGTTGCCTAGTGTAATTCTAACCTTACATTTTTTACTTCTGGTTCTTTTTATCTATTTTTATTTCTTTATATTTTAGGGTGTGGCAGGGTTGGGGTTAAGTAGGGGTGTGAGCAGGAATAGTTCAAATTTAATTATTTACTATTTAATTTAGTAATTAGTCATTCCTTTGTTCTTTTTCATCTTTATAGGGGTAATGACATGAAACGTATTTTTTTTCCTCTGAATTTTGAAAACCGAACACCCTTAAGTATTAATATTAAAGGGATATATATACGATAACATATTGGAAATCAGGAGGTTAAGACCATCAACTTATTTTTTACGTCGAGAAAACATTACGTGCTCATTGGAAATATATTTTTCTAAAAATGAAACTCTATTATTTGGACATATTTATTCTTAGATTTATTGTGGCATTTATGAGTTCTTGGTCGGGTTTCAACCATATATCTCGCATTTAGAGTATGTTTCAACCATATATCTCACATTTAGAGTATGTTTCACACTAATTGGATAGAAACCATTTCGGAACGATTTTATTCCGTTTCATTCAAGTGTGTGGACACTTAATCGGAAACTAAACCGGAATAATTCCATTTTACCACAACAAGCGAAACGAAATCATTCCGCTGAGTATATCGGATAGATGAGGAACAGTGTGAACGCAAGGCCTATCCGGTATGTAATTCATTCCGAAATAATTTCTATCCGATAATTGTGAAGATAGACTTAGTACAGTATATGTTGACTAATTTTCTGCAATGATAAATAAATATCACCCCCGTATGCCCTATACATTATGACCATCATTCTTTTGTCCTATTCATATTATTTAGGGGGAGAAATAATTTCTGATAAATTATAATTTTTGGGATAATTTAACTCATCGAAATACTAATATTAAATTGGTAAAAATATATCAGAAAAACGTTATCGTTGGTCTTGTTTAAAGTCCGCAGTTGAAAACGTTATTCTAGCATCTTTACTGTTGACTTTAGACAAGTTTTTATCCACTAGGGATGACCATAACCCCCTGATATTTCTAAATTTGTCATATAAAAGTTCCTTTTAAAATTAATATTGAAGGGGGTTAAATTATCAAAAATTAGAAAAGAGAAATTTTATAATTTTTGTTATTATTACCCGCTAAAAATATGAAAATATACAAAGAATCACTGTTAAAATATTGTAAACACGGGTGACTGTCAGGAAATATTATTTCTCGTTCATTGGGGTGTATAATAAACGTGGATAAAACATCATATTTTGGACGTGTAGACTTCAAAGAAAAAAACTTTGTTAGACGTTTCGTGCTTATGGGGCAATTTAAACTTGGTTTATTCCTATCAAACGACTGATTATCCAAGAATGTTTTTTCTATATATTTTCAGAAGTAACCGTTAGGGTTTCAAAGGTTGCCAAGTATTTTTACACAAACATTGATTCAATGTTCTCAAAAGAAGATGAGATTTTTATGAGAATATTTTATTCACAATATCCATGTTTATTCTCCTATATGAGGATAAATTAGTCTAGTCAAATTACAAAGACAAAAATAAATTTAAACAAGACAAAAACACATGGGAATAATAGTAATGAAGAAATCGATCAATAGGTACTTCATTCATTGACCAGCGTGACCACCAATTATGATCATGGAATCTCTTTATACGGACACGGTATAGACCTATTCCTATTCGCAAATACATGAAATCGAGGTGTTAGCTGCTGAGAGTAGAACTTGTTGCAATGCAATAAACAATCCATATACGGTAAAATGTGGGACTATATATTTGGCATTCTTTGTTTCTTCTTCGCAGTTAAAATTTTGAAAAGACAAGGTCTAATCGATTTACCCGGCGCTAGTGATTAAATATACATAATCTATAAGACCTGCTCAAAGTCTACAGTAAAGACGTTAGAACAACGTTGGAGATGTTTTTCTATCGTCTTTACTGCGGACTTTGGACAAATTGTGATCAATGTGATCGAAAGGACTAAACCGAAACGAATACTATTAAATTATTTCACAAGTAAGATGAGACTCAGCGTGAAAGCCTACCGAATATGGACCCGTATAATTGCCAAGCAATACACGAACTGTAATACAAGGACATATCCAGAATAATTTTAATACCGGTATAGAGGTTTGGGAGCCCAAACTATTGAGCGAAATTTGTTTTTCAATTCTCTTTTTATGATACAAATTTATAACAACTTTTACCATTTTCATGCACCCAAATGAAGGCTTATATGCTCGAAACAGGTGTGCTCCCTGGATATGACACTGGTATATGATATGCACTGGTCTGTATTTAGAAATCTATGATACTGTGAAATGATATGAGGGTACGAACAACAAGCTTTTTGTAACCGGAAGATAACCATTCAAAAATTGTTGATTCTATCTTGTTTTCTATTCATTTTTTTTATATAATAAAGTCAAAATTCAAAGTTTTTTTTTGTGCACTTTAATCAAAGTGACCACAGCTTGAAAACATAAAAACAAAGCGAAATATACATTTCAATGCATCAAATATATCGTGCTGTCAGAAAAACACTCGACTTTTTAAATTTTTAAAAAGTAATTTTTACATTTATCTATATATATACATATATACCCTTTGATAGCTTTATAAGTGAAAGTATCTTTATCAATTTCACTATAAATCTATTCCTATTGATTAAGATGAACTACATATAATTATAATCGACATTGAAGTGGCCTGGGAATAAAGTTGCATTTGGCAAGTTTCCATGATTTGTTTAGTCATGTCAAAAATTACCTTAATAAAAAGTGAAGTCTTCCAAAGATAACAGAAGTAAAATATGATGAAACAACACAACATATTTCCAGCAATAAAAGAAATTTCTAAAACTTACAACACAATGTGGTCAACTTGGTCAAATTCTCCAGTAAAGACGCTAGAATAAAGGATGAAAATGTTTTTGCCGCAGACATTGAACAAGATTTGTCCACTGGAAATTGATTAGAGTCTTTTGCTAAGAAATGAAAATATTTGGCCATACCATTTTCTTTCTGTTCAAAAAGATCAAGAAATTTCCCAGATCTGTCATACAAGTTTTTTTATATAAAAAAACTCAGGATTTGAGAGAGAACTGAAGTTTTTTTTTATTTTTATCACAATTTTGGAACTCGAGTTTCTTATTTGTTTCTTAAATTATCAAAGAGAAAACTGTATGTACTGCTAACAAATATAACATCTTAACAAAATATACAACATGAAACGATTCGTTTAACGTGTTCTGTTATTGTGACAACTAGAGAACAGTTTTTGGTTCAAATAAGAGACATACCTCTGTTTTAGAGGTTAAAAAACTCGAAAAAAAATATATGGTTGTTCATTACTGTTTGCAAATTTCAGTTCTGTGTTTCTTATTTTTTGAACTAAATTTAGAATTGTTTCTTATAAAGCCGTTTCTTATAAAACGTGTATGGAGACATACACACAGTCCAGTTTTGCATTAAGAGAATAATTCTGGGATGTATTAATCACTTCGCTTTAAGCATGGTGTGACGAACTATAGCAGTTTCGGAAATATATTTTGCCATTTACTGGCATACCCTCAAATCTCACCTATCCTACACCGTAGACAAGAGGCGCCAATAAGTTAAAAAAACACTCTCAAATCAAACATAAACTGCAGCGCAGTCAAAAGATGCCGACAATTCAATCAATGGAAATCTTGACATTAATTGAATATAACTTTAACCAATGTGCCCACACTTAAGAAACGGTTTGACATTCAAAACAAATAATAAAACACATAGCGCGAAAGACTACTGAATACGGACCCATATAATTCCATATCTGGACTGTGTATTCAGTCCGGATACGAAGCTATACGGGTCCGCTTTCAGTAGTCTTTTATACCGTGTCAAATTAAATAAGAAAACAAATTATTAATAATATAAATAAGTCAATAAATAAGAAAATAAATAACGTAAAAGAATTTATTTAAATAACACTTCTTTTGTTATTTTTCAGTAGACATTTTGTTCATAAAGTTTTGGCCATGATCCAAAACATTTAGCCACCCACAGTTAACCCGATAGATGTTAGATATCGCTGTTTTGTAAAACGCAAGTGCGTGTCGTATGATTATAACCAACTGACCCAAACTACTGCACGGTTTGAAAGACTATAGCGAATACGATCTCGTATATTCCCCTATATGGCTTATATATATATTTTCACAAATACATGCAAACGAAGTGTTTTCCCCTCAAAGTAGAACTTTGTTACTATGTAATAACTTCCTTTTTGTGCAGTCACCGCAGGAAGTTATTGCATTGTAACATCTTTCTACTTTGAGTAACAATCGCCTCGTTTCATACATTTGCGAAAAGATCTATTGTCATATATCCGACAATACACTCCATATGTGACAATACATGGCGCCGTATTCGGTAGGCCAAGCCTGAATATAACTGCCAGATATCATCTGTGGAGGAGATGATGTCTGGCAGTTATATTCAGG
>JAULBZ010001762.1:0-20821 GCA_032360805.1 Neoturris breviconis | reverse complement strand
TGTGCTTTCGAAACATATCGCCAATATCTCCGATATTTGTAGTATTGTATGTCCCGATAGGAGGAATAGAAAAGAAGCTCAATTACCTAAAACAGTTGTCATTAGTAACGATTTGTCAAGTAAATCGATCATTTTTTATCCCTAATAGAACTGGGCTTTTTTAAAGCTTAAAAAACTGGGATCCCTTACGAAATTTCTCGGAAAATCCGAATCAAATCCGAATTTTTCGGAAATCGGAAAAAAACTTGAGAAACTGGAATTTCTAGGACTTTTGTAGAAAGAATTCAAATGATGATACGAGCCTGTGATCCAAATTTGAAGTTTATTGCACTACTTCACCCAAAGTTATTCCCGTCTTTGTTCTTGCCGGGTTTGATACCAGGTTTTAGTTAATTTTGACATATAATATCCGTTTAACAATGTTCTGGATAACATTTCCGGTTCTGTTTTGCGGATTTTATAAAATTCGAACAGAAAGAGGAATAAATATTCCCGATAACAGGACAAAAACCCGAAATTTAAAAAATTGGGGAAAAAAAATTAGCAAAAAACAGAGTTATTAAAAACAACTTGGGATAGGGAATCCTATTAGAGTTAAATATCTCCTTCACATGTTTTGGTCTCGCAATGCAAATACTATGATGAAAGAACAATGTAAAAAAAAAATTGAATCGATGTCACTGATTCACGAATTTTAGTTCGACGTTATTTGATAACGGTTTGACTATTGGAATCTAAATGCATTAAGTACTGATGATTATAATATCAACAAATAAAAGATAGATATGGAAGGTAATCTAATTGCATCGAACTTCCCACCGAACACACGATGTCGAATCCATGAAAGAGCATTCTTACGTCAGTTTGTAAGTAGTTTCGACGTCAGTTTGTAAGTAGTTTTGACGTTGATCCGATTGACCTATGCTTTATATCATTTTAAAAAAATTATCATTTAGAGATATCACTTTTAACTCTGTTAGACCTGGACCATTTCGGCCGCTAAAGCAAAATATAATCATACGGAAATGTTAATTTTATGTTTGAATTGACTGTTTGGAAAGTCGCAACATTACAGCCTGATATGAAAGCATGAATGCTGAGACTTTCCAAACAGTTAATTCAAACTTATAAATAACATTTTTGCATAATTATATTTTGTTGATGTGTCTACCAGGAAGTCATCAAGGTGAAAAATGTTCAAGCAAAAACAAGAAAAAAAATAAATTTGTTATTGTTATCGTAAAAAGATTTTGCAGCTAAGGGAAAATAATCCCTAGTTACAAAAACTGTATATTACGTGAATGAAAACACACAAAATAACTTTACAAATAAGCTATTTATTTTAGAATTTCTCTAAAAATGAGGTCCCCTCCACTTGTTCCCATCCTCAGGTCAATGCAGTTATAATTTTCTTAACTATAATATAAATTAAGGATTTCTTCCTAATAGATTCCTAATTATGACTTAATGATCTCCATGGGTGCATTACAGCACGATATCTAATTAAAAACTTCTTCAAGCTTCAACAACAAGTTAGTTTATTAGAAAATAAGGCTATATAAGGCCAAAGTGCAAAACAGCTAAGAGAACATTTGACAGAGGCGAATTCGTTCAAACGAATTCTAAATGAAGTCATTAGCTCTATTGGTTGAAAGTGATGTCACCTGTTAACCAATGTAATGGCTTTATTTAGATTTCGCGCCAACGAATTCGCTTAGTGGAAATCCGCCTTAAAATACTATCAAAACACATTCCCAGCCGGCAAAAACCTGTTCAAAGTCAGCAAAATAACGTTAGAACAACATTTATATCATTAATCATGGAACATTTAGTTACACTTTTATCTTAGACCATTTTCACACAATCTTGTAGAAAATGCGATTCAGATGAAAGACCTGATTAAATTTCAGCCAAACAACATTGTGAAGAGGGCACTCGATAAGATTGGGAGGTGCTAGTTTCTAGTTGCAGAGATGGAGAGTTGTGCTAATTTTAGGGTTTTAAAAATTCAACCAGCAATGTAAAATAAAACGTTTACTCGTTTGTAATCACATTGTATAATAAAAATAATGCATGTTCAAGAAAGTACATTTTGATAGCTAAGTTATTTCCCATATCCAATGATAGACCGATTCACAAATACATGAAAACAAGGCGTTGGCTGCTTAAAGTAGAACTTGTTGCAATGTAATAACTTCCTTTTGTGTAGTGTCTTGGAGAAGTTATTAAATTGCAACAAGTTCTACTTTGAGCAGCCATCAACTCTTTTTCATGTATCTTTGAATAGGTCTATTATTTCGCGGGATAATAAATCCTAACAAACCTTTCCCTTAATTTCAATCCCAACACGTACAGGAGAGTGAAACAAACTTCCAGCTTATGGATTATGAACTGATTGCTCATATCAGTATTTCCAATAAACGGATTTACTCGTATTATATAAAGCTTAAATACAAAATTAAGACACAGCTTGAAAAAAATATCTCAATAAAATGTTTTAAAAATACACAGTTGAAACGTTTCGAATGTAATAATTATAGAGAATTCTATATCGGTTGTTTCTAGGATGATATACAACAGCTATGCTCAGGTACGCGACGTCGGATCAACTTTGAAACAACGTCAAAACGACGACGTAATGTGCGCTATACATAAAGTGGAGAGATGCAAGTTGAGAATTGATAACCTCGTTCCCAGGGCTTCTTTCCGTTTTTTGAAGGGAGGACGGGCCACTCCAAAAAGCGGAAAGAATGAGAAAAATTGTGAAAATCAGATCAGTCCGTTACCCAGAAGGCAAAAACTTGTTCAAAGTACACAATAAAGACGCTAGCGTTCTAGCGTCTTTTTTTGCAGACTTTGAATAATTTTTTCTTCCGGATAAAAGGAGATGTCCGCTCACTGTATTGGGTGTAAGGTGGATTTCCATTTTGCGGAAAATTCCGCGTGGAATCCAAAAGAAGATATTAACATTATATTAACATCACACGATAATTTCTACCAATGGGAATGTCCTCTTTTGGATTCCGAGAGGAATTTTCCGCAAATGAAAATCCACCTTTATGATAACAACGAAAATCGCGACTTCTAATTACGCAGCGGAAGTAAATCGCAACTCGTAATTTGACATACTTTGAAAAGAAACCTCGTCGTTATTCTTCCATACTTCTTGTTATCTATTTCATCACCGTTTTCATTTTGCTGATGTCCAAAGTTCGCCTTATTTGATATAAATAGTTCGGAAATTGCACGGATGCGTTTTATGTAATGTTCGCGATGTCTTTTCTTTTGTAATTAATAGCCTTCGTAATTTACTTCCTTAAGTTACCAATTATGTTTGTTTGTTACGGTTGTGTCTTGATTATACAAACAAATAAGATAATTTGTTTTTTTCGAAAGTAATCGTATTATTCCGTGAAATTATGCAGATACTATCGCTTTCGATGGTCTAATTAGTCCTGTAGTTTAATACAAGTTTGAATTTCCGTTTAAAAGATTTTAGTAGATTTTAAGAAGCTTCCCAGTCGACAAAAATGTATTCAAAGTCCGCAGTAAAGACGCTAGAACAAAGTGTTATTTGCAACGAGCATGCATTTTGATCGGTTTCTTCGGTACGAAATTCAAGTTCGATGACTCAAATATCTATTGTGATTTATTCGTTTGTTCATTTCAAAAACTACCAAATATAGGTTAGAGATTCTGATTTTGCATAAATAGCGAGAGGCCTCATGTTGGTAAAACTATATGTTTCTTTTTTTAAAAATAAAGAAAATATATATATTTTTCGAATTCTATTGAAACGGACGTAGTACACTATGCGATAAGATAATTTATCAACAATTCAAATGCTGATATTATTTAGGTTCTAGTTCATTTCTCTTTAGCTACTATCTTAATGTTTCGAAACCATAATTTGAGCAATTCAACTACTATTAGTCTCACCCTTTAAAACTATCGTGGTAATTTTAAGTGCTGGGACTCTGCGTAGGTATGCGAGTTCAAAAAAAAAAGAAACTAACCAGAAATTTTCTTCGCCGCTATGTGGTGTGTCTGAATGGAATTTCTATAAATGGCATTAAATGGCATTAATATATACTGGTTTCGACCTTCCTTTATTTAAAACACATTTTTTTAGTCCCCCGAGTTTGAATTTACCTTAACATACGTTTAATATTTTGAACACTCGCTATTTCGAACGAATAACTTATTCCCTTAACGGTTCGAACTAGCGGACATTGGCTGTATGCATTTCGGCAACAAAGGAAAATACAATAATTCATTCATAGGTGTTATACGTGCATGAAAGCTGTTTCTGACATCATATGTAACAAAAGTCTTAAAATAATTATTTTAGGATAATTAAACGATATTTAAAAAGTCGTTACAATATTGATTACATCAGTGTGTATATTTTAAGACTAAACTCTTGGCAGCAAGCTGGTACTTCAATACAATATCGGCGACAATGTTATGTTTTGAACGGAAGTGGAAAACGATAGCGATAACTAAATTCTTTTTGTGCAAAAAGAATCGGAAAAACAAACATTTTTTATATTTCCCAGTGGGCAAAAACCTTGTTCAAAGTTCGCAGTAAAGACGCTAGAACAACGTTAAAAACTTTGTACTAGCTACCTTACTGCGGACTTTGAACAAGTCTTTGTCCACTAGGAGATGCAAGACTATTGACTATTAATCTTCTGAGAGATTTATAAATATAGATATGGAGGCGTGGGATTTAATAGGATCCGACCCGGGAACATAGAACTCAAGTTCTTCTATTTTCCGTGGGAGAATAATATCAATGCAGTCTTTATATTGAACCTTAAACGAGTTTTACCCTAAAACGAGCTTGCAATTGATTGTTTTTTTCGGTACGAAGAAACTACGGTGGCATATATCTGCCATTTTTCTCGCTGCTATTGTTTTAGGTTTCTGAAATGTTTAGGACGTCCTACAAAGGTGATACAACGTCGTAGAATACTCTAGGACGTCGTAGAAAGCTCTAAGACGTCGTAGAATGTTCTAGGACGTCCTAGAGCTTTCTATGACGTCATAGTACCTTTTTATGATGTCCTAGAGCATTTTTACGACGTCTCAGAGCTTTCTACGACGTCCTAAACATTTCAGAAACCTAAAACAACTGCAGCGAGAAAATTGGCAGATACATGCCACCGTAAGAAACCAATCAAATGCAAGATCGATTGGGGTGAAACTTATGTAGGGGTCTATGTAATAAGGCAACCTAACACGTGGAAATATATAGAACAAAATTTAACTCACCAGTTACTTTGACTCATTCGCCTACACACTCTTTTCAGGTCCCATTCATGACGTAGCTTTTTAAATTTGTACGTCATTTTAATTCGGGAAACTCTTATATACGAAATTTACTATCTTAACAAAGTGGTGGGACATGATTAGAAACTCGATGTGCAAACCGTATTTCATTCGATACGAAACAATAAAACTGTATAACCTCCTATCATTTATTGATGACTTCCTGCAGAGTTTTATACAATTGAATATCAGCTATTTTGCAAAAACTTAATTTTTCATCTTCATTCCCTCAGAAGCTTATATAAACTTCCCTTACATCACACAGAGTATGATCTAACTTACAAAATAAAAAAAAAACATTAATTACTTTATATGGATAGTAGAGAACCATATATAGATATCCACGTGGATAGTAGAGAACCATATATAGATATATATAGATATATAACAGTATGTTGAATTTATCATGGAGCTTTTAGATGATGTAAATTCCCCTGAGGAAACGGATCAAAGGGAGCAGATGAAAGAGAATCGCGTAATATGATGATATGGAATAAAAATATCCGAATAAAACACCTCCTTAGAAAGTAGCTATTTTCGAAACTGTATCAAGGCATATATCTCACTCTGTAAACATTCGCTGTTCACTTCATTACAACATGTGTACTTATCCATATAAAGTAATTTTTTTAAAAAAACGTGTGAGGCACATAACAATCTCTTTCTCTAACCATTCCTCAAATGTTCACTCCTCATAAAAAATGTATATCCTTATAAAGTATCTATTTTTTAAACCGTATAAGACACGTACCTTTCTTCGTGAGCAGTTCTCTACATATGTCTAACCCAAAAGGCATATATCTCTCTCTATAATCATCCAATGTCAGTTCATTCAAAATAAAAGCGTATAACCGAATAAAGTATCTATTTTTTAAACCGAAACCATATATATCTTTCTATACATTTACCGTACTGTTCTCTCAAACAACCATGCTTCTGTTAAGAACGTGGAGCTGTTAAATCTTGTTATTGCTCTGTTATTGAGCAAATTATCTCTTAAATACAGTAGTTATCTTTGATAATCTCATGTCAAGCTGCGTATACCAATTTGTTAAAACTCTTCTAACAAAACAGGTTGCACTGCAGATGTGTAGAAAAATTTTCTTTTTCAAAGTCCGCAGCAAAGACGCTAGAACAACGTTGAAAATGTTGTTCTAGCGTTTTTACTACGGACTTTGAACAAGTGTTTACCCATTGGGTTGGGCTGATAGAATCTATGAAAGTTGGTAAGACAATGATCTTGAATTTGATTGACTACTTTCAATTTGTTCGGTTACTTTTATTTAAAACCATGCAGTCCCATGATAATAAACGAATGCTATGGAAACAATATTAACGCCCCTCCCACTGGATGCTATGGAAACAATATTAACGCCCCCCCACTGGATACTATGGAAACACTATTAACGCCCTTCCAACATGATGCTATGGGAACATTATTAACGCCCTACCACTGGATGCTATGTAATTAATATTAACACCCTTCCCACGGGATGCTATGGAAACAATATTAACGCCCCTTCAAGAAAACAAAGTTAAAACAACATCTTAATATTATTTACCAACAAGCTAATCAGTACTTAGAGACCGTCTCACAAATAAAATCTATAGAGGAGAGTCAACGTTCGTATAAATTCATTTGTGTTGAATTTTGTAAATTTTAGTTGACTTAACCCAAACATAAAAGTTGGTTTTGGAGCGAAATTTTGAGACGGTCCCTTAGTTAAAATACTCACATCATAAAAGACTACTATATAGGGCCGTAAAACTCCGTATATGGCTTCATAGCCTAAAACCATGCTCAAAAATCCCTTCCTACACAATGATTATTTGCTCTTTTTTCAACTACTGAAATATGGCGATATATAGCCCGTGTTCGTATTCAGTACACGTGTGTTTTTATAAGAAACTTAGGATTTGGGCGAGAACTGGCGTTTCGGATTTTTTTTTACCAAAACTCAAGTTTCTTATTTGTTTCTTAAATTGTCTGTATTAAAAAATAAAAACTGTATGTACTGCTAACAAACCTAAAATCTGAAGAAAAGATACAAGATGAAACCATGGAGATGAAACGGTTCCTATGACGTATTCTGTTTTTGTCACAAATAAGAGGCCTACATCTATTTTAGAGGTTAAAATCTCGAAAAAGATATATGGTTGTTTCGTACCATTTGCAAATTTCAGTTCAGTGTTTCTTATTTTTTAACGTAAATTCAAATCTGTTTCTTATAAAGCCGTTTCTTAAAAAAAAGGTGCAGTTTTTCATACTGAGTGACCATACTACTAAAATCAGATAGTTATAATAGTGAAGGAGGAGCTTCTTAAACATCATCATATATGAAGTGAATTTAATTCTCGCACCAAGCTGTGAACGTTAAATTCTTCTACAATAGAAAATGCAGTCGACTCTCGGTATCTCGAACAGCCAAGTTTAATCACACGAAAACACCTTCTTCGTGTGACTGTGATCCAAGAGACATGAGATTTGTTCAAGATAGCAGGTATAGCTATTTAGGAGAGGTTGTGCAACGTTGTTCTAGCGCCTTCCCAAGAAGTGCACTTGTCAGTGGGCAAAAACGAGTTTAAATTCCGCCATAAAGACACTAGAGCAACGTCGGACAACCTCTCCTAAATAGCTACCTAGCTATATAGAGTTTTGCTTTAAAATACCGAGTTCTTTGAGATAATGGCCTAATTACGATATTGAACGTGCGCCATTTCCTTGCATGCGGGGTTGAGAAGGAAGGGAGGAGTTTCCATCTTATAAGGAGCATCTTCCTCCTAGGAAACAACAATTTTATCATTTTCTTCCTACTGTTAGTTAAATAAAATAATATATAAACAACATCAACAACAACAACAACAACAACAACATTACCTTACATCATCAGGACATCTTCTGAAATGCACTTTTTCCAAAATATGAGCAAGGAACCATTATTCAAATGTCAAAGATGCATTCTTCTTAAAACGTGACCAGAGAAACAATATTCACTAATCAGAGAGTGTGTTATAACCAATTACGATGACTAAATTATATGACGTCATGTTTCATAATTTGAAATGTCGCAATAGGTTGTGAATAATGTCTACATAAATTGTTTTTGATTGCAATTAACGAAAAATTAAGGAGAGAATTGATAAGGTGCATCCAAACCTCAACATTATAATCGTCAGAACTTTCACAATCTGTAGAGAAAATTAAATGATGTAATGCGCTACTTAAAAGCTCATTATTTGCGATGACGCATCATATTGGTATGCTACATTTTACGTATGCTACATTTCAGTTCGTTAGCAAGATTTTAATTTTAACTCTCGCAGTACAGTCCGAATCCCTTAGCCAATATGGTCACGTGATGTTTTTTTCACGTAAAAGAGGAGTTGTGTTGATATCAGAACGTCAAAACAACGTCTTTTTTGGGTTAAAAATCCTCACATGCCGGTAGGGATATGTTCACAAATGAGATTTTAGACTTTTTCTACACAGACAAATTTTTAGATCTATTTTTTCAAAGCAAGAACAAAGTATTTAACGGTTCTTTACAGATAACATCACATCTGTATTTTACTAGTGACGTTTTAGTACTGTCTTTCAACGTGATCTTTTATAACGGTCTCTCATGTTGCCTTTACGTAGACCCCTAAATAAGTTTAACCATGAACGATCTTGCATTTGATTGGTTTTAGCGGTTCATGTAAAAATTACCATGAAGTTTAGCCGTTAGAGCGAAAACGTATATCCATGTTCTGAGATGACTTTCCATTCAAACGGATATAATTTTTGATTTTAATTTTCCCGTTAAATTTGCAATCAAAGATATTTTTAAGATCTGGCTCTTTATACAGATACCATTTTGATCTGTCAATTTCTACCAATAATAGCATGCTTTTTGTTTGGTTTTCGCGCAGAATTTACCGCCTAATGGGAATTAACCTTAAAAGAAGGTAAGACAAGAAAGAAAAGAAAATACGCTGTTGGGAGTGTTCCATTGTTTGCAGAAAGGAGGCCAACACATGTCGCTATGTCGGTTTCGTTCCAGCGGTAATGGGTGTCGCTAGAGAGGGTAAAACAATAAATAAACTAAGAAATAAAAAAATAAATAAGAAATGTTTATACGCTGTTAAGAGTGTTCAATATATTGCAGAAAGGAAACCGACATATGCCACTGTGTCGGTGAAGACCGACATATGCCACTGTGTCAGCCTCATTCCAGCCTCAAAAGTATGTCAAGTATAAAGCCATGCGGCACGCGACGACCCATCAACGTAGCGAAGACACTGCAACCATTACTGGTAACACTTAGCCTAGTGGGCACGCAACGTCATATCAACGTCAAAAATACGTCTTTTCGACGTTGATAACGCCCACAATGTGAGCAGGGCGAGCCGACTCTCACGGGTGAAGTTTTATCGTTTTAAAACAAAGGTCAAAGAGAGACATACGCATTCAGTATGCTGAGCTATTCCAACCTCCTACTCAGGGATTCTTGCTGTAAAAAAAAAAAAAATGTATTTCATGAATCGTTTCACCTAAAATGTTAGCTATGTTTGCGATAATACAGATTATCACAATTTTTATAGGAGACCATTAGAAAGTGGTTCAAGATATTCCTGTTCTCATTCACACTACTGTTTTTTTAAAATCGTTTTAACAGAAATTTTTAGAAAAAACGGATCAAGTAACTAATAAGCTCTTACCTTGTTTTCAATCTTTTTTTAATTATTTATCAAATTAGAAAATTAAAATCGTATTTTAATGTAGTGATTACCGAGATTACCGAAACTGGAATAGATCGGAGCGGAACCCAGCCGGCAAAATCAGCAAAATAACGTTAGAACAACGTTTTAACGTTATTCTAACGTTATTTTGCTGACTTTGAACATGTTTTTGCCGACTGGGAGAGTTGAGTATCGTGATTAAAGATGGACTTCTACTAATGATTAAAGCCAAAAAGAAGGCATTTCATTGGTAGAAATTGATCAATTTCTACCAATGGTTTTCTTGAAGTTTTCACGCGAAATGTTTTGCCTAGTGCAAATTAGCCTTAAGCTCGCACTACAAAATTAGACTGTGTTTGTCGGTTAATTTTGTTTCATTGAAGATTCATTCATTCCTTTCTTAGAACATTCTAGCGTTATTTTCTTTTCATAATTCTAAATAACAAAGCCTTCAAATGATCTAAGATGTTCTTATTTTTTTCGAAGATTTTAACCTTACACACCTTCCCAGCAGGCACGTGAAGATGACGTCACTGTGAGTTATTTTGACCGCTATACATCGTTATGCACCCACTGGGAATACTCTTATAAAAGCATACAAGTTATATAAATGTTTTAAGAAATTTCCGGTGATTAATTCATGAAGAAATTGAAATAAAAACATCGGACTAACAATTGGTCCTATGAAATCCTCGATGAACTGATGATCCCATCCATTTCATTTCCTTAATTTATTTTCATTTATGAATAAAGAAAACGAGAAACAGTCTGTTAAATTTCGTTGGAATATTACCTGTACATTGATCTGTATACAACAAGAAAAGGTTCTAAGATCCCGGTGGTTTGACCCTGTTTATTTAAGTGTTTAGGTAATATTAGAGATAAGTATCACGTGATTAAAAATTACCGCATGGTTTTCCACTGGTACAACCAAGAAGTAAACGGGCAGAACAAGTGGAATTTAGGAATTACAAATGCACACATTTGTAAAGTGTACCCAGTCGGCAAAAACCTGTTGAAAGTCAGCAAAATAACGTTAGAACTAACGACTAATAAGATTGAGATGAAGCTTTGTAAAATATTTGGTACCGTTTTGTTCCTTTTGTGATAGACTACAGACTACAGTCTATCACAAAAGAAACAAAACGGTACCAAATATCTTTTGATGAAGTTAGCACTTTTCTGACGACGTCATCACAATTAATTCTAAGTGGCTCATTTCTTTAACGAGACGCTTAATAATTTTTGGAAATCCCCCCCCCCCCCCCCACCGCTCTTATTCCAACCCCCTTGATTAATAAACTTTAGAAAATCTACAATAACACAAAGCAGTCAACTCGCTAAAAAGCTAAAATTCACGTTAAAAAGAATAATAATTCCGGAAATTTGTTAATTTATGGGAAGGTATTAGAAGATATAGGGGGGAGGGGGGAGGGGGCAAAAAGTCACAAAAGTATGATACTGATTTTTAAAGTATGTAAGTAAATAACCTCCTGAATAATAATTTTTGTTATGTTACTTTCACGGCAAAATTTAAAAATTCAGGGGTCCACACCATACTAATGAAGGGTTAAGAATCCACAATAGCAGTCTCCTAGATTATAATTGGTTCACCGATTTTAATGGAAGCTAAATTATGCAAAAGTTGATAATATAAAATGATTCTGAAAGATCATCGAAACATCAGACCCTACGACGGAGAAGCTGGATGGAGGCTATAGCCTCCCCACTTTTTACAAAAAAATGTTTAATCTGTGATCTTTTGAGGTGGAAAAACGTACAGTATTTTTAGGAGTTAGATGCCCTAAAATTGCATCAGGTGCTCGGTGGCAATTCGCTTCACTTACAGGTTGAAACATATCTCACACTAATGAACATACCAAACTTGGAATGGATGTAGCTCTTAACTTAGAAAAGTGTGTCATAGGCCCTTTATGTTGGTGAGCTATAATTTCAACGAAACTGTCGATTAGTATTTTCTGACCATTTTAAAAAAGCAAGGCATAGCCGTCTAAGTATTCATAGTTTAGGAATACGTGCAACAAAAAAACCCTTGAAAATTGGCAAGCCATGCAACGCTAAAAAATTACGAATGAATCGTAAAAAGATTTCTACTTTTACCTAATGAAAAAATTTCAAACAATGATGGAATCATTCATTAACTATGGTCATAAAAACCTAGAGCGTGCGTAATTGATAGTTACAGAAAGTCATTAATTGCAAGATTCAAAGCATCGGCATGACCGGAAAACTCATGCTTAGTATCATCACCTATGAGTCAATTATGTGCAAAACGCGGTCTCGGGGGTGATAAGGCGTGTTTGTGAAATCAATTGACAGAGAATAGAGTCATATAACGAGATATTTTTGAAAACACCCTCCCTTTATTTACAACACCCACCCTCTGTTCTAATAAATCTCCACCCCATAATTTATTTACCACCTTTCTCTTATAAATTCATCTAATTTTTCCCAATAGCAATACCGGATATAATTTACTCAAGTTTTCCGATATATGATAGATATACACGTTTAATTCTCAGTTGAAGCATGTAAATTTATTTCCCCTCCTCTGCATTTATTTATTTAATCCATTGCTCATCTCGTGTCACACTATAAATATGGATGTGATTGCGACGCATGGAATCGCGCAAAAAATATTAAAGAGGTTCGAATTACAAAATGGTTGAAATAAAGGTGGATTTATCCTAAGCGGAAAATTTAGCGCGAATGCCAAAAGAATATATTCTATTGGTAGAAAATGACATCCCTAGCAGTGAACGTCTTAAACCGCAACAATTTAAAAATGACGAGGTATGATCGTCAGAAATGACTTAACTTTTGTTATATCAATAATGTCCTGAAAACGTGCAAAAACAAAATGTTTATAATGCGTAATGCAAGATATATAACAGGGGGCGTGGGAACTTTTTTTATCGGATATTTTTACATAGTTGGGCCATGTTGGTTGTCTGCTAACTTCCGTCTGTCGCGACATGACTTCATCGAATTTTGTACTTATCTAGTCTATCATCTCCATTATGACATCATCAGCATTAAAAACTTGATAATAATTCAAAATTAGCAAAAATATTCAACTAAGTTGTTGAGAAGTCTACTTGAGATCATTATCTAACTCATGATCATTATCTAACGTAAAATATCAGCAAAAAAAGCTGAAGAATCATAATAACCGGCGAGAAAATTTATCGAGTATTGTGTCGGACTGAGTATCATGCTTACAAAGCATGCTCTTCTACGCCGTAACTCCGATTTCTTGGTTATCCCTGATTTTATATAATAGCCTCTTCCACAGACCAAGTTGGATTCTTTCAGATCTCACTTGGTCTGTTTCCTACTGCAGTTAATATAATACATTGACGTCAGAATCATTAACAGGAAATGCGGTAATGTATGATAATTTTATGCAATTAGAAAATAATTATTGCCGCATAAAAAGTGGAATCAAGCATATTTTAAATAAATAAATCAATAATGAATAAATTATCATACATTAACGCATTTCGTGTTAATAAATTCTGATGTCAATGTATTACATTAACTGCAGAAGTAAACAGACTAAGAGAGAGGATCGGTCATTGTCTGTAGATCAGGATACGGTAGCTCTTTAACGAAACGTACAGCTTCAGTTCATCAGAATCAGTGTTCTTCTATTTAAATTTTATTTTTGTGACAGTCCTTTAGCTACATGATGTGTTATCAGCGTGAAAATTATAATTGAGGTTTCGATTGGACAAAAATTTGTTTAAAGTCCGAAGTAAAGACGCTAACGTCGAATTTTACTGCTGACTTTAAACAAATTTTGCCTACTGGTTACAAGCAGCTACCGTAATGCATCGATTAAACGCCCCCTTCTTTTAAACGCCTCCTCGATTAAACGCCCCCCTCTGCAAATGAAAATATCTAATAAACGCCCCAGCGTTTAATCAAAGCATTACGGCAATCACTACTGATTAAAGGTTGATTTTTACCATAGATATATTTCATATATCTATGTTTTTACTAAGCTAAAAATACGCTGCGAAAGCCAAAAGAAGACATTTCATTGATAGATATTGAAAGTCACACGTCGTCTAAAGGTACCGTCTTAAAAATAAAGTAGAACTATTCATGAATACATGAAAACAAGGCGTTAGTTGCTCAAAGTAGAAACTTGTTGCAATGAAATAACTTCCTTTTTGTGCGGTTCCTGCACAAAAAAGAAAGTTGTTGCATTGCAACAAATTTTTACTTTTGAGCAACCAACGTCTAATGTGAATCATTGGTCTATCCATTGGGAGCTTGTTGACCTTTTGTGTACTTCGGGTGAGTATAGTCAATCTACCAAAACGAAATTTTAACATCGTCCTAAACTAGGTTCTGGTTAGTTATAATGGATAATTATCTTAAATAATGTCAGTCCAGATACATAAGATATTGTCCTCAAGTTGTCGAATATCCAAATTATTATAATTACGTGATTCTCGTATACGCCCAGAACAATAGCATCAGTTACCAACGGGTTAATGCACGTGGTGGGTGTCTACTTGGAGTTATACAAGCATAGCATAAGACGATATCATATGATTTATAGCTACTTTCGATGATAATTAAGCGCAATATATTCGTCCGAACAACAAGGTTAGTCTAGTAAAGTCGTTCACTGGTTTACTAGCCGGCAAAAACCTGTTTAAAGCCAGCAAAATATGTTGTTCCCAAACTTTCTGAGGATATTCCTGTGTATAATCTCTCAAGGTAGAGCTATTAAAACAGACATTTTGCAAAATTTCTCAAAGGTGGTTATGTGACTTTAATAGAAAAGCTTATACGACGATTTACGGTATAACGCATAACCTTGTTTCCAGGACCTACTGCCAACGTAAGGGACCATCTAAAAAATAAGATATACAGAGGAGAGTACTGAGTCAATTATCTTGCAACGGATTGGTTTCTTCGACTCGAAGAAACTAAGCCATTGCAAGCTCATTGACATAACACACTTCTGCACAGATTCATATTTCTTGAACTTTGTCAATTTTTAGTTGATTTAACCCTAACAAAAAAGTAGGTTTTGGAGCGAAATTTTGATATGGTCCCTAAGTATACAATAGCCTATCAGCATGCGACGTCATATTAATGTCTGGAAGATATCGTATTCTCAAAAAAGAGCCTATAACAATCGTATTATGAATGTGAAACACGGGAGATTCACCCCATTAGCGTTTTAATTGACCGGTGGTGAAGGATCCGAAACTTCCAAGTTTTACAAATATGTTGCGCAAAGATTGCAGCTAAAACCGTGGAAATGTGCTAGAACGTGCTCTCCTTAATTAGATGCAAACTTTCGTTTCTGATTTTAAGATCCACACTGTTGCGCGTCAGAGGTGGCGCTCAACAAGTAGATATTCTGTTGACGTGGATAATTTCTCTTTGACGTGTGCTTCAGTTGATCTTCTATGTATCACCTTCGTTTTACGAGATGAGAAAATATATTTGCTCTTCTGCACGAAGATTGATTTTGTGTGTATTTCTCTCCTAACCAAGCTCTTTTTACACTATTAAACTGGTCCTTATGACTACAAAAAGTATTTTAGTCTGCAATCATGACTTATACCTTCAGTTTATTTTTGTACATTTTTTTTCTATATATAACATAATTGTAATTATATTTTATATTTTATAATAAAAATCACATTTCATAGGTGGCCATGGTTTACGTATATTTACATATCTATAAAATGGCATTAAAAGAAATTAACTGCTGTGATATCACAGTGTGCACGCAGCATCTTTTCAATGTCGAAAAGGCGTCTTTTTCGTGCCAACATGTATAATACCTCAACATATATTGTATATTCCACTCAGAAAAATTAACCAATCATTTTACTTTTCCAGCCGGAATTATATTTCTTCAATTTTTTCTTTAAGGAAAATTATCCTATCTCGTCAAAGATTTAAAAATCTTAATCACATAGCTAGAACATTTTTTAAAATGCATATTTAAAAAGCATATATGTAAACAGTTGCCTAGATGAAAATAGTATATTGGAAAAGCAAATGAAATTGTTAAGGTATTGTCTTGAATACGATACCACTTAGAGTAGCAGCACTTCAACAGTTTACTACAAATGAGAGGGTCTGCCGTCGACATTAGTGCCTCTGATATGATCGTTTATTTTAGCGAGTAACGATAAATACGATAGCTTACGATTGTGATGAAAAGATTTCTTGTAACTATGGCGGTAGTTACGGCGGATCTCCACTAGGATTCTAAGTGAAGCCATTACATTGGCTGAAATCTTTCAGCCAACATAATGGCTTCATTTACAATTCTTGCTAAAGAATTCGCCTAGTGGAGATCTTCCTTTACAGCGGGTATGCCACAACGGCTTTTTCACCGTGTCATTCTTCCCTCTGCCTTGTGTTTTTCTCTGCTGTAGTTTTTAGTAAACCCAGCTGACAAAAACCTGTTCAAAGTCATCAAATTAACTTTAGAACAACGTTTTTTTTGATACTTATAGCTCTCAGTTTGGTGTAAAACTTTCAGGATTTTGTTTCTTTTATCACAATAAATAGTTTGAGATCAAAATAATGATTTTGGCCAAAACAAGTGATTACGCGACTTTAATACTCCTGCCCTCCCCTGAAGTTTTGAAATCAAGTACAAACATAGGAAGCATTTATTAGCCTGAGTTCCAGTCCCTAACTACGACAACTACTACTTGTCATAGTTAGGGACTGGAACTCAGGCTAGCATTTATAAGAATATCCACAAACGTATATTTACATTCAAATAAATATAATCTGAATCCCAGAGGACAGACACTTGCTTAAAGTCAGCAGTAGCTAAAGACGCTGGAACGCCCAGAGGGATGGCACACGATGTCGTAACAACGTCGAAGAGAAGTTGCCATGTCAAGTCAACGTCTTTAAGACGCCACATGCTGGCAGAGAATGATTCGTTGAATCAACGTCAAAATTGCGTTGCGATGTCACTTTGACGTATCCGACGTTAAAAAGGCACCACATTCCAACAGGAAATGATTCATCCCCTACAACCATATAACGTCAAATTAGTGTAGAAAATGTGTCGTGACGTCGCTTTCACGCGCATAACGTCGAATCAATTTCATAATTGCGTCGCAACGTCGTTTTAACGTATCTGACGTTGATATGATGCCGCATACCAACAGGGCAAATTCCATTCTTTACAGGCACACAGCAACGTCGAATCAACGTCAAAACTAACTCACAAGGTCGTTTTGGCGTTGCTTTAACATTGATCCGACACGTTTGTACGCATCATCCGTTTAAGTATGAGCATCATCGACTATTAACATTGTCTGTCCTCTAAAACTCTAGACTGTCGCATGTTTATATTGGGTGGAACGTTCTTTAAACAACAATATAGTTTGTACTCCAATTGAAAATACGGATGGAACTTCAACCTGGAAATCTTTATTTGTGGGTTCGGAAACTACATCACCCTCTGATTGTAAGACAGCAGTCGCTACGGCCTATAGAACGAGAATAGATATGACCATTAAAACGGTGGAGCGAAAGACCTGGGAACAAGATTATGGTATACCATTTATTCTGCAACTCAAAAAAGTCCTAGAAAAAATGGTTCTATTTTCTACACAATGGTCATGGTAGTCAATATTTCGACGTCATCAGACAACAGAATACAACGTAACAGAGAGAAATCGAAAAATGTTTTATATGCGCAAGATTTTGAAGACCTTTCTTTTAGACTAGAGATTAGTCGTTCTACGGGGAATCAAGCTAAGAAAATCGGAAGATAAAACTGGAATCGGACGAAATCGGAAGTTTTTGCCCTCCCGTTCTCTCTTCTCCTGGCTGCCTGGCAAGAGTCAGTTAAAGTTAGACTCCCTTTCTATTTGGTTTCTCTTTCTGTGGGTAGGAATAGACCCGGGTATATGCTTGCGCTTAATGGGGCTATCCTTGTAAAACAGTTCGGTTTGTAGCTTCCAGCTAGTATCGAAAAAATCTTCATCAAAGTGGTCGGATCAGACAGAGACCAACTGTGGTAGTTCTGTTCGATTAATAGCCCGAACCTAGTTATTTCTTAGTTTGGCAATGCGAAAGTACTTCTTTATTTCGTTGATTATTATTGTGACAGTAACACACTGAGCACCAGAACATCGTGCTGAGGTTAACCTATCAGATATGAACAAATAGTTGCATGCCAGGTGGTTATCTATTTCGAGACAAGCGCTGACTCATGCTCGTTATTTATTTCGAAACAGGCAAAAACTTGTTCAAAGTCCACAGTCAAGGCAATAGAACAGCGTGAAAGCGCCTTTATTGCACACTTTGAACAAGTTTTTGCATTGGGGGCTTTGTTTATCTATTTCACAACACACAACTATTGAATTTATTATATTCCTATGAGATTATAAAGACGTAGAAAGTTATAATTTATTCATAAGAAGCTTTAGTTTTATATACACGGGGGTAAATGTTTTTTGAGAACTGCAGGGTAGGGCATTTTTGCTCTCACCTCTCACCCAGATAAAATAGTGCTAAAATGGAGGTCTATGGATACATAACGACAACAATAATGTCGTAGCTTTAACGCAAGATTTATTTCTTCCCGTCCCGGCGAAAAAAACATCAAAGTATTAATCCAGGAAGTATAAGTAAAAAAAGCGAAATAATATACTGAAACTTCACCTGGTCTTTTAAACCTCATTGAGTGTACGCCACATGCATAATTACGCATATTATTTTCTTTACCCAGTCTTTTTTGCATGTGGTTCATTCTCAAAGAGTATTGGTAATCTTCGAGTCGACGAGTTGGGAAGTTGGGAAGTTAAAAGTCGGGAAGTTGGGAAGTTGGATAATTTTACGGCAACAGAATTTTTAGGCAAGACAGATTTTTTTTTTTAGCGGAAAAGCGGAAATCAGACTGGAAAGTTAAATTTTTAGCGGATTAGCGGATTTCCACTAGGCGAATTCGTTCACACGATCCTAATTATGAAGCGAGCGAGCTGTGCTTCGAAGGAAAAGCAAATTATTTTAAATGTATTTTCGTTATTAAGTTTCAAAATTGATTTTTTTCATCCAAGGATCCATGTAACCCTATTTCTACTGGGGAGGGGGGGGGGAGTAGTGGCACATTGTACCACCCCTGTCATACTTTTTCATAACTTTTGAATGAATGGGTTATTAGAGATTTTGTGACTCTTTCTATAATTTATCTACGATCATTTGTAAACAAGTGGTAAAAAATATTTTTAGAATTATTTTCTTCTTAATATTATTTTTGCTTGAAAAACATTCTGACAAATTATGGTGACAAAAAAAATTTCACCTAAAAATTATTTTTGCGCCACTTGATTCTACTTGATTACGTCATCAAAAATGTTTACTATGGGTAGACCTAACTTTCTGGAAAGTTTTAACACTACCGCATGGTTCTATCAAAAGTGTGGTGGGTTGAGGACACTTATTATTTGGGAGGCAATTCTCCTTTTGCGTAAAATACCACCAGAATTTACAAGAAATGCCTTTTACCCCAAGAAAATTCTGCAATATTTTTAATCGGGGTATGGATTTTCTGTACTTGGAAGTCCATGTGTCCCCTGGAAGTTCCTATCATTTTTGGAAAACCCTCAGGAATTTCTGTATTCTTCGACTAACTACCCTCTGGAAATTCTTTATCCTCAACCCGGGAAGGGTATGCTTTTTTTCTGGATCAACCCAATGTGCTCCCACCCCCAGATTCTCAGAGCCCTAAAAAGCCCAGTAAAAATGGAGTTAAATATAGTTTCAACGCACCTTTAAAAATATATTTTGAGAGGTCTAAGTGCTACCGCAGAACAATACGTTAGTTTCTCCAAAATAGACCGTGTTTAATTATTCTATATAAAAACAGAAAGTAACTCATGTCTGGAAATGAATGTTGTCTGGAAATTAGGTAGGTTAGTTATTTCGTAAAAAACCAAGGGCTGTTTTTCTTGACCTGGTGAAAACTTTCTTAAGTATCGGTTTGCGAAGCAAACTACGAGCATTCTAAGTGTAGCAAAGAATTCGAGGTTATTCAGCGGGGACTCTGGGGTGCGCTGTAAGCCCCCAAGTGGGGCTTGGGGCGAAGCCACTGAAAAGTTTTAGATTTAACGGAATGTTAAGAGGCTGTAGTAGTAAAAAATTGCATCCATTTTTACTCGGACATGCAGACATAGACATGCAGAAGCCGCCACAGGGAGGTGTTCTCTGAAATAGGTGTTCTTATTGTCTAGCTGACGTCCATTCCGGAATTAATATTAGTATAACACGTGCATTTTAGAACAGCTCCTTTTCCCCCTAGATGAGCCAGAATCTAGTGTAAAGAATAGTATATATTTCCAGCTAGATAAGACTCTTGAAACGGTACAGTTTTTTTCTCATAAGAACACCTCTTTCTCCCAGTTAACCACAAGAATCGCCATCCTAGAACAGATCCTATTTCCAGCTAGAAAACTTTTATTTGGCGGCATATTTTCCTAACCTAGAGACTCCAGCTCAGAACAGTTCATTTTTCTAGTCAGTACTAGAACGAGATACCACCTCAGAAGGGCATCATCTACCTACCGGACCCGGACCCGGACCCCGGACCCCTTAAAAACCGGACCCCATAAAAACCGGACCCCTTAAAAACCGGACCCTAGAAAAACCGGACCCCATAAAAACCGGACCCTGTAAATACATTATTTTCATGACCAGACAGGTCTTGATATTTCCAGAAATAGTACTTCCTGGT